>PVKA01008772.1:0-71458 GCA_004027165.1 Ctenomys sociabilis
AAAAAAAAAAAAAAAAAAAAAGACCTAAGAGCCAGGTGTGATGGCATACACCTATAACCCCAGCCCTTGGGAGGCTGTGGCAGGAGGAGTGCAAGTTTGGGGCCAGCGTAGGCTACAGAGCAAGACCCTGCCTCAAAAGTAATAAATAAATAAATAAATGTTTAAAAGCTGCAATTCTAGTACTTGGGACACTGAAACAGGAGGATAGCCATAAATTCCAGGCTAGCTGGACCATTTAGTTAATTCAAGGCCACATAGTGAGACATATTATTATATTACAATAATATAATATTATATTCGAAGTAATAATAGAAGTATGATAAACCTTCCATCTGTTCATTATAAACATTAAGAAGGTAGGGCCAGGGAGATAGCTCAGCAGTGCCTGTGTGGCAAGGGCAAGGTCCCAAGTTGGATCTCCAGTAACCTCCTTACAAAAAAAATTAAGAAGCTACAGAGAACTATGGAGAATAAAAGCCCTTGGCCCCACACGGGTTCACTGAGGCCCTCACTGAACCACCCAGAGCAGCTGGCCAGGTCTGGCAGCAAGTCTCTCCTGGAGCCCTCAGCCTTCCTTCTGGCATCTGAACATACATGTGCACTCAGGCTTACGCCTGTGTGCATGCATAACACATGCTCACCTGTGCATGCACACACACAGAGCATCTCACCTGGAAATCTCGTTTCCTTCAACCCCAAAACTAAAACCACTGCCAGTTCATCGAGAGGCATAATTTCAGATCATGAAACGGAGGGTGTTGTGTAGGGTGGATGACATCTAGTACTGTATGTGTGCCTAGGGACAGTTTTACATGTCACTCATGTTTGGGACACTGAAATGTGAAATTTTTTTTTTTTTTTTTTTTTTTTTTTTTTGCGGAACCCAGGATTGAACTCAGGCCCTTGTGCTTGCCAGGGAAGTGCTTATTCCACTGAACCATCTCCCCAGCCCCATGAAATGTGAAATCTTATAGCCTGCACTTTTTGCATAATAAATTAGATGATCAGCACTACATCAGTTTCCATGAGATTGGATTTCTTGGCTGACGAGATGCCTGGTGCACCAACACTCAGGCACACTGTAGCTACCAGCCCCTCACCCATGCTGAGCCCTTGGGGAGTCACTGGTGTGAGCAGCACTTCTCTTTCTGGGTTTGGAGCATTTCTGCTGTTAGAGGGTGCCACGCACTGCTCTTTTTTTTTTTTTTTTCCATGCACTGCTCTTGACTGTAAGTCCAGGAGGGCTGGCCCGGCCCATTGTCCCAGTTTTAAACTGGGTGGCTGCGGTAAAGAGGAGCTGGTGCCTCAAGAGGCAGTGGCAGATAAGAACTTTGTCTGGCCTACCCGGCTGACCCTGGCCTCTGCTTACCTTTCAGACTCTGAGAAGCAAGACCTGCCTGTTCCTGAACTGGTGGACATTGCATCACAGGTGGCTGAGGGCATGCGCTACCTGGAATCACAGAATTATATCCACCGGGACCTGGCTGCCAGAAACATCCTTGTGGGGGAGAACAATGTTTGCAAAGTGGGAGACTTCGGGCTGGCCAGGCTCATCAAGGTAGGGCAGCAAAGCCCCCTGAGGAAGATGGGCCACGTGGCTCACCTGAGCCCCTCCACCCTGCCACTGGCCCACCTGGAGCCTCTTTCTAGTCCTTGTTTCTACACTCTATGGCTGGGCTCCCTGCCTGGAGCCTCAGCCCATAGGCTCTTCTGACCCGATGGCTAGCAGAGCTCCCTCTGGTGGCAGTAGGGCAGCAGTGGGTGGATCAGGCGGTGGTCAGAACAATGTGGCTGCTCCCTGGCCCCCTCCAGACCTCTATTCCTGGCTAATCTGTGCAGACCAACACATAGAGGGCTCAGGACACAGGAGCCCTCTATGGCCCCTATAGCCTTGTCTGTTTGCAGGAGGACATCTACCTTTCCTATGACCACAAGATCCCTTACAAATGGACGGCTCCTGAGGCTCTCTCCCGAGGACATTACTCCATCAAATCTGATGTTTGGTCTTTTGGGATTCTCCTCCATGAGATTTTTAGCAGGGGTCAGACACCCTATCCAGGTATGGCCCAGAGCAGCCCTGATGATGGGTAGATGGTACAGTGGAGCAGGGGCAGATTCTCAGGGAATGATGGGGGGAGTTTCCTCGGGGGCCTTCCCTGTACCTACACCCCCTGTACCCACCTCCTGTGGCCATCTGGGGAGGGGGCGAGTATGCCCAGCATAGGTGGCATTAGGGAAGAATTCCTGGCCAGGGGAGCAGGCAGCTGGGTTTCTGGGTGGAGGCTGGGCATCAGCCTCCCTGCAGTCCCACCCCTCTCGCCCACTGGCAACAGGCATGTCTAACCACGAGGCCTTCCTGAAGGTGGATGCTGGCTACCGCATGCCTTGCTCCCTGGAGTGCCCGGACAAGGTGTACAGGCTGATGTGTTCTTGCTGGAGCAGGGACCCAGAGCAGAGGCCTTGTTTCAAAGCCCTGTGTGAGAAACTCTCAGGCTTTGCCAGGTATGAGACTCTGCTCTAAGATGCCTCAGAGGGTGTGTGGCCAGGGCCCACAGAGGAGGGCCTTGGGCTGCTGTCCTGGGCCTTGATCTAGTGTATGCACTGTCCTCTGGCTTATCGAGATGATAGGGCAGGAGCTGGGTGGCACTTCTTGGGAAACAGAAAACAAAGGAAGCAAGGCCCACTGCCCCTCCTTCCACCCCCTGAAGCAGGCACAACCCAGGAAGGTTGGCTTCCTCCCGACAGGCAACAGACAGGGGGAGGATGGCCACAGGGACATCGAGAAGAGCCTGAGCCAGAGGACTTGCTGAGTTCTTGCCAGCTGGCTGCCCTCAGAGCCCCCCTCCTGTGCCATTGCTCCTTTGAGGGGGTTACTGCTCCTGTGGGTCTTTGTTCTGAAGGCTCCAGTCACATAAATCTCACACTGAAAAAATCTGACTGCTTTGCTTTTGTTAACTTGTCCCTGTTGGAAGGGTCTCAGCTGTTGTGACACTTGCAACAGCAAGGAAAAGATACTAACTTTTCTCTCTATGCTTTCTGGGGCTCAAAGAGGTGACTGAGATGCCCACTTCCCTGAGCCTGCAGAGCACACAGTGAAGAGCTGAAGAAGGCCAGGGAAAGGTGGGCTGTCTCTGACCTCTGCCTGTGATGCACAGAGGAAGGTAAAAGTCTTGTCCCTCTTCTCCAAATCCAGCTTAGCAGGAAGAAGTGCCGAATCTGATATTGGGCCCCTCTGTAGCAACAGCTTTCCCATCTTGGGAGCCAGTCCTCAAAGGTCGGACATCTTTGTGGTCTCTGCCAGCCAGAGGTTGTGTAGCACGTGGCCTCAGTCCTTGCCCCCTGCAGCCACAGTGGTCTCCTCCTCCTCCCACCATCTGGGGACATTCTAGAGCTTGTTCAGGGCACCTCTTGGCTGTGTTGAAGTCATAGCAAAGGATTTATGAGTTTGATCTGTGGATGAGAGGTCTCTGGTTTAAAAGAAGAAAAAATGAGTCCAGTGCTGCCAACAGCATTCACTGATTGTCCCAGTGAAAGCTCTTAAGGGGACCCTGGAAGGATTCTAGGAGCACCATGGCCAGAGGCCAGCCTCGGGCCTGCTTGGCTCATGTGCAGTCTCTAAGGCCTCTCTTCCCCCACTGCGCCTACTGTGTCCTCTGGCCTGTCCTTCCCCTCCTCTGGAGCTTAGTCTTCCCCCAGCCCCCCTGCGCTTTCTTGTCATTCCTCCCATTCCCTCAGACCCTTCCTGTCCCTGGGAAATCTGGCCGGGCCGTCTCCTCCCCGTGCCACCTCCTCGCATGCCTGGACATCAGACACCTGCTTGCCAGAGACTCAGGGTCCTCAAAAGCTGCTGCTGAGGCTGACAAGAAAGAAGTAGATGGAGCTGAGCAGTGGCCCCTCTGATGCCTCCCAGCCATGGAAACAGCCGGGGCCTTCCTACCACTGACTTCCAATACTCGGCAAGCTACCCCAGACCACCCCTCTTGAGAAAAGTGTTTTCTCTGTGTCCTCTCTAAAACCTCTTGGGAACAATGGCTTCAGGGAAGTGGCTGTTGTTGGAGGAAAAGGAAGTACCTGGAAAATAGGAAAATGAAAAATCTTATAAGTTTTTTTTTTTTTTTATTTCCCTACAAACCAACAGTAAACTTTTATAATGATTAATAGTAAGTTGTTGTACTCACCTTTTAAATACAGCTGAAAAATGACAGGAGAAAATACTGGAAACTTTATACTGTCAGAATGATCACCCACTAAGTGATTAGTGGTTGACACATCTGCATTTTAAGGAAATGATGTTTGTAATTACAAACGCCCACCAAAGTGTGTCCACTTCTGCTCGGAAGGCCCTCCCTCCTGAGCCCCACTGTGCCCCCCTTGGGGCTCCAGGTGCACAGCGGTGGCTGCTCCTGTGCCCCTCATTAGAAGTCTTCCACATTAGCAGTAGTAAGCTGAGCCTCTCATTTTTGCCTGAAACATGATTTGGTTAAAAACGTAAATGAAAACAAACCAGTAGTTAAGTTCCTGCTTTGCTGATTTGAGATGAAATATTCTAAAGAGAGAGCCATAGGCTCTGTGGCGATCTGTCCACACAGACATGCATGCTGGTCCACACACTGTAGTGGGGGCTTGTCCCCCTCCTGAGGGCATAATTTACAACATTATATTCAGAATTACCTGGAGAAAAATGAGTGCTCATATTATTCTGAAACTCAGACATGTAGAAACTTAGGCAAATGTTCACATGACCTGAGGCCATCTTTGGTAAATGAAACTAGTTTTAAGAATGTTGGTAAAACAAAAATAGGAATGCCTTCAAAACTGTCAGTATTAACTATAATGCAGATAAACTTACTTTTTTCCCACTTGGGTTAACAAATTTATATTAGTATTACTCGATGTAATCATAAAACTAGCAGGTTATAGGGTGCATGTTGTTCCCTTAGAAGCTGGAGGCTGGGGGACCCCAAGTTCAGGGCTAGCCTGTTCTACACTGAGACACTGCCTCAAAAAAAAGTCCAACCAAGAGATGAATGTGCTAGAGGAGAATGTGAGGGACGAGGGAAGGGCAGACGATGCTTCTGCAAATGGTGCCTATGACAGGCATGCTGAGGTCACAGGTCACAGGTGCTTACTGTCTAGTTTTCACTAGAAACTCTAATACATGTAAGTAACCATTAGAAATAAAGGCTGGTGGAGGGGCCCAAGGAGATAGCTCAGTAGAATAAGTGCTTGCCTGGCAAGCACAAAGTCCTGAGTTCAATCCTTAGTACTGCAAAATAATAAAAAAAAATAAAACTAAGAATCCCATTAAAAAAAAAAAAAGAAATAAAGGCTGGGGCCAGGGACATGGATCAGCAGCATAATCATCTGTAAGGTCCCAAGTTTGATCCCTAGTACTGCAAATAAATAACCGAATAAATAAATAAAATGAAAATAAGCACTAGGGGTATAACTCAATGCCTGCCTGGCAAGCACAAGGTCCTGAGGTTTTTTTCTTTTTTTTTTTTTTTTTCCCTGGTACTGGGAATCAAACTCAGGACCTGACACTTGTCAGGCAGGCACTTAGGCCACTGAGCTATCTCCCAGCCCAAGGTCCTGAGTTTGATTTCTACTACTACCAATAATAATAATACAAGACACATTTTTTTTTTTTTTTTTTTTTTAACCAGGGATTGAACTCAGGCCCTTACACTTGCCAGGAAAGCGCTTATTCTACTGAGCCATCTCCCTGGTGAAATATACAAGGAAAAGTAAGGCAAAAATTATAAGTTATAGGAGGAAGGTTATAAGGATGTTTAGGGAACTACTTTGGGAAGAAGTTAATTCTGTACTAAAGTAAAATGGTTAACCGGGCGTGGTGGCGCATGCCTGTAATCCCAGCACTCGGGAGGCTGAGGCAGGAGGATTGTTGTGAGTTCGAGACCAGCCTGAGCTACAAAGTGAGCTTTTAGGCCAGCCTGAACTGCACAGTGAGACCCTGTCTCAAAAAGACAATAAATAAATAAACAAATAAATAAATAAATAAATAAGTAAAATGGTTAGCAGAACATGAAAAAGAGAAATGTGGGAAGAAAAAGCTGATGGATTTTCTTTAAAGGTCAGGTGTTTGGGAAGGGAACCTTACATATTTGAAGCTGGCTAAAACTGCATGGGATTAAGGGTAAGATTCTTCTCAAAATTAGATTAACAGTACACTGATGCAAAAATGGATTTTTGCATTACAAAAAGCTCTTATTCATTTTTTTGTGTAGCAGGGATTGAACTCAGGACCCTGTACTTGCTAGGCAGGTGCTTGTTCTACTGAGCTATCTCTCTGGCAAGGCTCTTCTCATTTATGTAATTAGCCTAGAAAACAAAGTTAGTGCTTAAAAAGAATTTATTGTCCTTCGTGTATCTTTTGGGAGTGCTTCCATTACCAAAGTGCTTTTACTATTAAAAGGGCCAAATTTTGTTCATAGCTATGTAACTTAACTTTGCTTTGTAACTTAACTTTTATTACAACTTTAAATAGATAAGCTAGTCATATATAGTAGTGTTTTTAAACTTTTTGGCATGTTTGACAATTTCTAAAGTCATTGAAAATAAAATACTAAATTAATTTTTAACTTTGAAGTAACTGGGCATTTTGAAAGGGCCCCGGGAATTCTTTCAGAAGTGTCATCTTATAAAAAAGAGAAATGCAACTAGATTTGATGTGTAGGAAGCAGTCAATAAAGTGATCTTTGGACTATTATTCATCTATAAAATAGGATAAATCTGAGTCTTCTGTCAGTAAATGGATGCAATTAGAGAACTTACTGCTAAGTGAAATCAATCAGACCCTCATGTGCAAACCTCGTATTGTTTCCTTAGTGTGAGAACTCAAGAGAAAAATGGAACCTGAAGGTTCTGGGAAAAGGGAATTAACTTATTCAAAAGGAAAGTTGCTGAGTTGAGGACAGGAGAGGGAGCCAGGGAAAGTTTTATCTATGTATGTATGCAGGATGGTTTGGACAACTGTATTGTGCATTTCTGCTGGCCTACGGAATGCAGTTAATGCTTTAATTAGTTTTGCCTTTTTTCAATTGTTTGTACTTTTTTTTTTTTTTTTTGAGACAGGGTCTCGCTATGCAGTTCAGGCTGGCCTTAAGCTCACTTTGTAGCTCAGGCTGGTCTCGAACTCACAACAATCCTCCTGCCTCAGCCTCCCAAGTGCTGGGATTACAGGCATGCGCCACCACGCCCGGCTCAATTGTTTGTACTTTAAAAAAAGTTTTTATATATTTTTTCTTCTTCCAATTTTACATGCATATATCTGGTAATATGAATAACTGGTTGGAAGACACTATGTATCACAACAAATACTGTGAAGTTTATATTACTTTGTTAAATGAAATTCTGTATTGTGATTTTTGTTTTATTTGTACTTTCTTTAACAAATAAAGTACTGCTATCTTTCTTTGGGTTGTTTATGGGTGTTGGTATAACTACTGCAGAAACTACAAAACTCTTAGAACTCTGTGCATACTGGTGCACTCTTGGCCATCATTTTATTGCATTAAAATGTTGTGCGAGACAGAAATGACAAAATGTCACGGTTGAGTGTATCACTAATAAAACTTCATAATCATGACTATTTTCTTATACTTTCATTTTTTTTAAAGCATTTGCAACCAGCTACAATCCCAAATTAATGCTCCTTCAAGGATTCACAGAAGGCCAATAGGTGCAGAGAAACAAGCTTCTGATCACCGTAAGAGAATGCCCGCACTGGTGAGAGCTTCCAGAACTCAGTGCAAATGCAGATAGGCTGTTGTTCCAAAATCAAAAAGAGTAAGAATGAACTGCCTGGGACTGAATGGACTGATGATAATTCATTTTAAAACACTGCTGCTATGCTCTGGTTTCTCTTCAGGTAATTCATTTTAAAACACAGCTGGTTCTTAGGCAGGATGTAGTTCCACACGAGAGCTTGCTTAGCACATGAAGGCCCCAGGGTTCAACCCCCTGGCCAGGCACAGCTGCAGCATAGCAACTACAGCACAGCAACTGAGCAAAGAAGAAACATTTTTTTCCCCTCTTCCTGATTAATTTACAAGCTATTTAGCAAGCAATCTTGGATGACAACATAGTTACTTGTGCAAATTCAACGAGAGTTTGTTCTCCTTCTAATGAGACACAAGCTGGAATCATGTAGCTGCGATGCCCTACTTTTTCACTCAGTAACTATGATGGACTGTATGGTGGTCATAAAGGCTCTTGGAAAGAGTGGCCAGGCACCTCAGTACATGACCATCTTGATGGGCAAGGATATTGCTTCACAAGCTCAGGAGGCTTGAGCTACTAGGAACCAGAGAAGACACATTTCACCCAACAGGTAGATATTACAGCCAAAATCTGGGGTGTCCTGTGCGGCTTCTTAGCCTCAATGACCTTTTTTGTTATTTCCCTGAGATTGTCTCACTGTGTAGCTCAGGCTGTCCTCAAACTTGTGGCTCATGACACGACAAAAAACTTAAAAGTCATCTGAAATTCCACAGAAAGCCACAACAAGGTGAACACCAGTGTGCACTTATGTAAATCAGGCTGTATTTCAGAGAAAAAATTCATTTAGTTAGCAAGAAAGCTCTGCTGTGACAGAAGTGAGGGATGATGGGGGAGAAACACTGCTCCACGACTGCAGTGCACTGGCACTGGTCACCACCGTCCTGAGGAGTCTGAGCTCTGCCGTCAACTCACCTGTGATCCAGACTGAATTGGAGTTCACTTCCTCCGGAATCTGGCTTCCTCCTGTCAAACACTATTTTCAGCTTTTCTCCCATTCAGTTTGGAATCATTAAAAACACAAACTACCCTTTTCCTGGGGTCCTGTAAATGACAGCTAGACAACTGGTACTCCCACTGGTGCCACCTTTGTGACATTCCAGCTAGATTAAAAGCACTGCCAGAAGCTCCTGCCCGACTCATCTCCCCACCACGGGCCCAATCTTGAGAAATCTTGACAGTGCCCACTAGACACCCCACATGTGGGTGGAAGCCCAGCACTACAGGAAACAAGGCAGGACCACTACCCTCTCACTGTGCTGATCTATTATTATTCCCTGGTCTCAATTTACAACCCACCAACTAACTGCTCCTGGGCTGTGAAACTTCACCTGAGGTTCCCAACAGGGAAGTGGTATGGGGCAGGAGACACACAGCAAATATAGCCTGTTTCAAAAACAAACAGAAGCAAGATGGTCACACTCCCAGCCCACTTCCTTCCTGAAGCAGGCCACAAAACACAGGATAGCCAGTTTCCAGCCGTCTTCCGGTCACACACAAAGACCTCCCTGTAAAGATGTCTAGCCTGTACCCAAAGCTAGATGTCAAAAAAGCTTCAGATCCCCAAACACTTTTGAGTTTTGGAGTTTTTGGTTTTTTTTTGTAGAACCGGGGATTGAACTCAGACCCTTGTGCTTGCTTCTTCTACTGAGCTATCTCCCTGGCCCCTTTGAGTTTTGGAGCATTTAGGATTTGGAATTTCCAGACTAGGGAGGTTTAACCAATAGTCTATACAACCAACCCAAAACCTAAGTGTAGGTTTTGAGATCTCATGCATTCAAGTATGCTGGATAAGAGATCAGACTCTCCCTGGGTGTTTGTCTCCATGTCCAAGAATGCTGTGTCATGTAAAACTTGTACTATCCACACAAACTTGTGTGCTGAGCTCTCCTTACCTGTCCTTTGTAGCAAGATCCCTGGAGTGAAGTTTTATGGGCATGCCTGGGAACAGCTCAGCAACAGGCTGCCTCTGGACTAGGAAGAAAGCCCCTCTGCCAGGTACTTGTTCCCTCCTGAGGCAGGAGGAACACACACTGCAGGGTGAGGCTGCCCCTCTAGGACATCAGTTCCTAGAAAGTATACAGTCCTGGCCCAACACTGTGCCCTTCCCAGTAACCCTCAATCCTGAAGTCCTCTGGGGCAGGCCCACTCTTGGTTCTAACCAAAAGTCTAACAGCCACATTAAGATGAAAGCTGAGTCCACACTGGGCAATGAATATGGTAGGGACCAGAATTCTGGCCGGGCTTGACCTCCAGCACCTGTTGACAATAGTGCACATGAAGCAATGGGCTAAGTAGGCAGTGGAGCTGCTCGCTGCTGCTCAGGACCCAGGCAGCACCTTGCCAGGAGAGATAGCAGCAACTGGTAGGAGTCCTGGAGGTGGTGTAGGGACACTGACTAGAAAGACCAGGTGGGGTTGGCTCAGGCTACCCCTTGAAGTTCCATCCCCTCAGGCATCCATCCAAGGGAAGAAGGCGCCTTTGAGTCCTAGCCCAGCCTGGGCCACTGTTATGGTTTGTGTCTAGTTGTCCCTCCAAAGCCTCATGTAGTCATGGGGTGGGGACTTCTAGAGTTTGTGATTAACTCATGATCCACTGGGATTATGAGTGATCCAAGGCTGGGATTATGGGTGTGAGTACTTCCTCCGGCCTGGGGCAGAGAGCCTGGATATAACAGACAGAGAGATAGACTTTCTTGAGCCATTGCTCTTTACTCTTTGTTGTTGCTGTTCACTGCCATGAAATGCTGCTCTCTGCCATGTGCCCCTCTGCCTTGGAGCCAGCTAAATATGGACTGAAACCTCTAGTAACTGTGAGCTAAATAAACTTTTCCTTCCTTCATTTTGGGTGTTGTGTATTTGTCCCAGCAAGGAGAGAAGAGTAACTAAGACAGCCACCTAGCCTCGGAGTGGCTCCTATACTAACAGCAGACCATCTGGACACCAAGGGAGCTAGACAAGGGGCTCAGCTGTGAGGGGCTCAGGCTGCACAGAGCTTTCTGTGGACCCTTCAGCTATCTATTTCTCAGTGGAGTAGAGTGATAGAAAGACCTAATGAAATCCACCAAGGTCCTGGTCCCATTAATGAGGCCCTTCCCACTTTGCCAGCTTCAAGCCACCCTCCCCATCTTCCGGTGCCCCCTTTTCTATAAGGTGGACACTCGAGACCAGAAGCTCCTATCCTTTGGCCTGTCTACTCCACTGCCCTCCCTGGAGCTGAGGAGGGCTCTGTCAAAGTTTTCCAAGGGGTCCTTCCTTCAAGGGATGCTGGGTCCCCTCTAGCTGAGGGCTCTTTTATTCACTGTATGAGCTCCAGCCACCTACCCGCCCACCAACTTGTCTAGGACAGCACACTAGATCTGAGAGAGGCATCACCATGAAGTCCGGGAGGAAGGACCAGGGAGCAGGATCAGCCTCCACCAGAAGTGAGGCCAGTAACATCTCAGACACACGGCTGGAGCTGTGGCTGCTTGCAGTTTATTTTCTGCTGGTCAAGAGAGTTAGGAGAGCTCAGTGAAGTCCAGAGACCAGAGGTCTCTAGCCTTCTGCTGGAAGCTGGCATTGGCTGTCAGCTCTCTGCTGCCTACCAATTCCATAGGGTGGGCAGGCAGGCAAGGCTCCGGCCTCGCAGCTGGTGGCACAGTTAGGTCAGGATGGGGGCCTGGTGTTGGCCTGGCTGCACTGGCTCAATGGCTGCTTCTCTGTGGCTTCCGAAGCCAGGCCACCAGTGACCATGCTGTTGGAAGTCTGGGGTGATTCCGGGCTGGGAGAGAACACAGGGCAGTTAGGTCAGAGACTGCCTCCCTCCACCCTCATTCTGGCCCCGCCCTGGGAGGGTGGACTCACTGCTCTGGGGACTCCAAAACTGTGGCCATGAACGGGGCAGTAGACTTCCCAAAGAAGAAGCTGGTCCACCAGTGACCTGGGTCGGCCTTGGGGAGCCCTGCAAGAGTGGGATGATGATGCCGTCGCCAGGAGGGGGCCCCACACCCCCCAAGGGAGTGGAAGCCAGGGCTCACCCGGGTGGTGGGGAACGGCCTCCCCGGGATACTCGGCACTTCCGCAGGAGCTGTTGCTGGACGCAGATCCCAGGCGGCCTGGGGATGGGGGGTGGGGGTGGGGGTGAGCCAAGGGCCCTTGCTGGTGGCCAGGGGAGTTCGAGCTGGGCGGGCAGGCGAGAGGCTACTTACGCCGGTAGTAGTCGTGGGTGGCCACGAGCGAGCCGCTGGAGGGGATGGCTGCCATGCTGTGTGCGGCGGTGGGGACCTGCAGGGGCGCGGCCCTGGTCACCTAGCAGGCGGAGCGCTTCCCCGGGCGCGGCCGGCCCTCCTCCCGCTCCCAGCTCAGCTTCTGGACGGCTCGAACCGGCCGGGACCGGCTGAGTGGCCGAACAAAGACGCTCTGTGAGTGATCAGGGCAGGCCCGGCCCCGCGGCCCGCCCATTTCCAACCTTAGGACCCACCGCAGTCGGCCCAGCGCCCTCACCTCAATGGTGACCCCTCACGAGCCTCGACGCGGTCACGGGCGCGGGCGGGGGGGGGTGGGGGGTGGTAGGGCCAGGGGTGCTAGGCTGCTGAGCCCATTTGCAGAGCAGGCCACGGCCATAGGCCGCAGCTCCACCGCGCGCCACTGCGCACGCGCAGACGCGCCGGCAGCCAGGTACGAGGCGTTTGCGACGCGGGGGCGGGGCGCTTGCTGACCCGGCCTCAAGGCCCCGGCGCGCTTGCTTTTGGCAGGGCTCCCGCAATCGCCGTGCAGCCCTATCTCGGTACGTCAGGGGCCGCCCCGAAGACCGGACTGCCAGGCCGGGACCTGCGGAGTAGAAGACTTCCTGTCTAGAGCTGGACCTGTGTTCCCCGGCGGGGCCGCGCCTGGCCCCGCCTTACTTGTGCTGGCGCCCGTGCACCTCCGTCTGGGCTGCTCGCCCATGCTCAACCCGCAGTTCTACCCTCTGCCACTCACGAAAAACGAGGACACCTGCTCGGCGGCGGCCCCCTGGCCCCGGTGCGTCCTCAGCACCTCTCGAGGGACGACAGATGGGGTGGGGTACAGGTGAGGAGGACCCCGAAAGGTTCACACCAGGCACCTGAGGCCCAGAGCTGATGGTCATGCTCTGGCCTGATCATCAGGAGCAAGTGCCTGGCCTCCTGTCCTTCCGGCCTCACCCGCTACTCCTCCCTCCCCTCTGCCCAAAGGGGAGCTCAGCCAGCCCCGTGAGGTCAGGTCCTTTGCAGCAGCCAGCTGAGAGGGCCTGGTGAGTCCCAAGGCAGTGCTGGGTTTCAGGAAGCCACCAGCAGGTCTGTGTTGCTCTATGAGCACACTGTGCCAGCTGCGTGCGGGGGGGCCCTTCCAGCAGTGCTGATCCACCTTCACAGATGCTTGGGAGAACTGAGAGCTGGGCGGGGCCCCTGCTAGACCTGGTCTGCGGTGCCTTACGACCCCTGAGGCACGGGCTCTGACCAGGTCCTGTACCTGTTCACTGTTGAGCTTGTTGGTACCCAACATATGGCAATACTGGGCCAGGCACAGTAGCAAATGCTTGTATTCCTAGCCCTGATGGAGGCTGAAGTAGGAGGACCACAAGTCCAAGTTTTGTTTTAGCAACTTAGTGAGAGCCACTCTCTCAAAGAAAGGAGAGCCTAAGGATGTAACTTAAGAGACAGAGCACCCATGGGTTTGGTCTCCAATACTACCCTCCCCTAAAAAGCGGTCTCTGTGTGGGAGGCCAGAGCAGAGGTTAGGCGGGACAGGGGGCAAAGTTTAAGTTGAGGTCTGAGAACAGGATGGCAACTGGGGCAGTGCAGACAGCATGTGTGGGCACCTGAGACCCAATGGGGGTGGTTCTGGGAAGAGCAAGGAGGCTGTGGGTTTGGGATGGGTGGGGGCAGCAGGACCTGTGCAGGGTGCCATGGGCAGGGCCACCAAGCATCTCTTGAGAGCAGACTGGTCAGATATGGTGACATCCGAGGGCGGGCCTTTCTGGCAGGACCCAGGCTTGTTTCCTGGCTGCTTGTGCTACAGGTTCTGAAACCCATCCCCCTACCCCTGCAGACCAGGGAACATCTCAGTGGTTTCAGGGCCCAAGACATTAGAGGCCAGCTGTGGGACCTACCCAGGACCTGACCACACAGGGCTTTGCAGGAGCCTGGAATGACTTGAACACAGGAGGAAGGGGCAGGGCTCTATTACAGGCCATCCTGGCTTTGATTCCTGGCACAGCTGGGTGGGCAGTGTGAGCAGAGGTGAAGGAAAGCCAGCTCCTCCTGCGGCAGAGCCATCCGCAGGACAAAGAGGACAGAGGGCAGGGCTTGGTGGTTGCCTGGAGAAGGACATTTGGGTCTCCATGGCTAGGGAGTGGAGGAGAGGCAAAGCTGCTAGGCTTTCTTCTGGGAGAGGCTCCTCCCTGGCGCTGGCTTGGCTGTGGTGCTGCTGGTTCTCTGTCCAGTGGGTCCTGCTGTGCGTCAGGTGCTGGGATCCATTTACTGGGTGAGTGTAGCTGCTGACTTCAACACCTCAGGACCTGGAGGCTTAGCTCAATCTCATCACCAGAGCAGAGGTCTTCCCAGGGCAGGACCAGTGTGCACAAAGGCCCCAGGGCCAGAGGCAATCATGGTACACTGTACTGTGGGTGTGGGAGGTTGGAGCCAGGTCCTACCACCTGTCAGGCACAGAGTAAGGGCCTCAATGACTTCTCAGGAGCGTGGTGTACGTGTGTGGCTTATGTCTACTCCCTGTCATTCATAACCTAGCCTACTCTGTCCTGAGGCTTGCTCAGTCTGTTTCCTAGTAGGACTGAAGCCCTGTTCTCCCTTGGGTTTTGCAAGGCAGGCTCAGGCCTGGGCAACAGGAGTATTCGGGGCAGAAAGGAAGACACGTGGGTGTTCAGTGTCTTCTGACTCAACTGTGGGAGGTTCGGAAGCTCCTCTACTGACCTTGAGGCACCCCACTCATCAGGATGGATGGGAAGCCTTGGCTGTCATAGAAATGGCCCAAAGCTGCTGAGGGACCATACCTGAAGTATGGGGACACTCTTCTCTCTAGCCTGGTGCTGCTGCTTCCTGGGATGAGCACATCTACTGTTTCTCCTTCTATGTCAAGAGTCTGCTGTATTCGCTGCTGTGACCAAACCACCTGATGCTTATTCCTTTGTTTTTGTTACTAAATGGAAAATGGTTTATTTTGCCTTATGGTTTCAGACATTTCAGTCCATGGTAAACTGACTCCAAGACAGAAACATCATGACAGAGGGGAGGCAACAGAATGCTGCTCACCTGTAGGCAGTCAGAAAGCAGAGAGAGTGGGAAGAACCAGAGGGGAAGGGACCAGGGAGCAGATGTGGTCCCCAAGACCCGGCCTATCCAGGCTGCCCAGAAGTGGCTCTCAAGCTAGTTACCTCTCAGGCTAGTCGAGTCCACAGTCAGGATTAATCATCACCCTCACCATGTGGTTAGCAGCAACCTGTGGTACTCTTTGTGGTGCTTATGTGCATTCCACATGTGCTGGCTTTGCAGTTTTGCTCAGCCAGACCCTTCCTCAACCAGGAAGGCATGCAGTGCCAGGGGTTGGCTGGTGAGGATGTGTGTTGGATATGTGGACTGGGCGGAGCCCATGATCCCATTATCTGGGTCAGGCCAGGCCAGTGTGCCCCTAAGGTCTGGGCCTGGGATCCTGCAGAGTTGGTATGATACTTCCTATATGGTGTCCTCCTGGAGTTTGGGGCATAAGGTGCATATTAGGGCTCAGCACTGGGGAAGCAGATGGGGGCTGTGAGGTGACCACATCGGGCCCAGCTACATAGCTTTTGTGTTTGCCCTTCACTTACCCAACATGCTGCTCAGAGGGAAGACCTTCCATGGAGGAGCTGAAGGTGTGGCCTATGGCCATCCTATGGCCTCCCCAGCTGGACACCAGGACCATCACTTCACCCAGCCTCCTTCAGCTGTGCTCTGGGGCCAACCCAAGCAGTCAGCTCATCTTCAGCTCAGCAGTGCTGCTGAGCTCCTTTAATGGAATTTAAAGGAAAGTGTCTCCTTCCCTCCTTCCTGCCCTCCTTCCCTCCCTCTCTCCCTTCTTCTCTCCCTCTCCCTTCTCTCCCTCCTTCCCTTCCCCCACCCCTCTCTTTTGGTACCAGGGATCAAACTTGTCAGGTAGGTGCTTATGCCATCTCTTTCTTTCTTTCCTTTTTTTTTTCTTTTGAGATGAAGGTCTTGCTCTGTTGCCAAAGTTGGCTGTGAGCCTGGACCCAAGCAATTCTTTTGCCTCAGCCTCCCAAGTACTGGGACTAAAGGAATCCATCACCATCCTTGGCTTCTGCACATTCTTTCTTTAGAGTGGAGAAGCAGAGGTGCCCAGAAGGTGGAGCTCCATGGCATGTCCCCATAGCAACACACAGGGACCCTGAATGGAAACCCTGTCTAGTGCTAGAATGGGAAAGGTGACCCTGAGCTCTGTGAGGACTGCTTGGCCTGACTAGGGCTGGTGCCCCTTCTTTGTCAGCTCCCAGGTGCCCAGGGCGGCTGCCCAAGCCACTGTTCTTCTGAGAGCTGTTGACCCTCCCCTGGGCTGTGGCTCGAGCTGGGTGAAGGTGCCTGGGAGCCACAGCCTTGGTGGGACTTGTGTGGCCTCTCAGTGGCTGCATGATCCTGCAAGGCAGCCTTTAGCAGGCAGGGAGGCCGTGCTCAGAAAGTGACCCGTTTTACCCACTGTTTGGACCAAGTGTGTTAGGGCTGCATTCAGTAGGTAGGGCTGCAGGCTGCAGCACTGGTTTAGAACATGGAATTGAGGAGCAGACAGGTTTCTCCTGATAATAGGAAATAGGCACTGGGGATGGGAGAGGACAGTCTGTTGCCTACATGATGCACAAGAGTGGTCAGGCCCAGGTTGCTGCTTGAATGCAGTCATTAGCAGGGCCATCTCTGGAGAGGAGGCACCTTACTTGGCCCAAGCCTGACAGTGGCTGCAGGCTTCCTGCAGGGTGGAAGAGAAAGGTGGAGCTTAGTCCTGATCCCAGCAGTCCCCTGCCCTGGCCAAGCCTTGCCCTCTCTAGATCAGATGACACACAGGCTCTCTGTCATCACTCAGTGTCACAGCTTGTGTCTGAGTGTCCTGCCAAAGCACCTGTGCACCCCCAGGTGGGGATTTGGGGAGGTGGCTGGATCATAGGTGTGTGATACTGGGATTAAGAGCATGCAACTCTACATTGGTTTAGCTCACATCTGGGTGTGGATAACGGAAGCCCCGCCCTAGCTGTGGGTGCCATCACACAAAAGGCTTACAGCTCGGAAGGGATAAAAGGGAAAGGGAGGTTTGCGCTTCTGTCTGCCCTGCCAAAACCTGGGTGATGCCCTTTGCCGCACCACCCTCCCTTGGAGCTGAGACTTCTACAAAACTGGGAGCCAAAATAAAACCTGTGGGTATCTGGCAGTTTGCCTCAGCAATGAGAGAATAACTAAGACACTCAGTAACGGGGGTGTTATTGTCACTGTGCTCCACCCCAGCCACAGGTATTTGGGGAGTGAGGTCCGAGCTCCTGGTCTGCTCCTGAACATGGTATGTTCATGACCACACTCATGCTGAGCCAGCTTGCCACTCTTTGCCTTGGGCCAGAGGCTCTTTTTCCCTGAGTGGCAGCTGCTCCCTGTCTCTGGCAGGAGCTGGTTTCTTTAGGTGATGGCATCCACTGCAGAAAAAAGGGAAAATAACCGATATTTAGCAATCGCTTGCTGTGTGTGTGTATGGGGCTTCATGTGGTTAGATGAAGGCCTGAGACAGTGGTGGCTGGACACCTGTCTGTCCCTCCAGTTCCTTGTGTTTAAAGTGGGAAAGTGCCCAACTCATAATGAACCTCTGACCCATGCCTGGTGCATACTAGTGCTCCACACAAGTTAGATGTTCTCACGATTCAGCACTGTCACTATTTGAAGCAGTCTAACCTGCCAGCTTGGCTAAGTGAGATCTATGAAGACAGAAATTGCACCTGCACACCACTGGATCCCAGTGATTGAGAGAATCAACTATATGGTAAGTTTAGAGCTGTGGAGACAGCTCAGTGGTCTAAGTACCCTGCCTAGTCAAGCGCAAGGACCTGAATTCGATTCCTGGTACCACATGCTGTGCTGGCTCTGGCCTGGGCACGGCAAGTTGGCTACAAGACTGGGTGTGGTGGTGCACACCTGTAATCTCAGGACTGAGGAGGCTAAGACAAGAGCATCACCATGAGTCTGAGCTGTGTGTAATGAGACCCTGTACGAAATACATAATAAATATGAAAAAGTATGTTTAGTGGAAGTGAATTGTGTAATAAAAATATTACAGATCTCCAGCTGGGTCAGGTGTGGTGGTACATGCCTAGAATGCCGACACTTAGGGCACTCAGGGCTCAGGGGGATTACGATGAGTTCCAGGCCAGCCTGGGCTCTATAGTGGGTTCAGTGCCAACCTGAACTACTTTGTGAGACCTTGCTGTGGAACCCTGGGGGTGCTGTCTTGGCCCCAGAATTGGGTGTGGTAGCACGCACCTGTATTCTAGCACTTGAGAGGCTGAGGCAAGAGGATTGCCATGAGTTTGAGGCTGGCCTGGGCTACATAGCAAGACCTTGTCTAAAATCCACAGATCATAAAATGAGCCATTCCGAGGTGTACACACCTCCACCCCGGTCTAACTCCAGGGCACTTTCTTCATCCCAAAGGGCCCCTGTGTGTGTCCATTCCCCTGGCCTCTGGCACTCACTGGCCAGTTTTGTATAGATCTGCCTTTTCTGGATGTTTGCCTCTTTTCTTTTTCTTTTCTTTCCTACTGGGAGTTGAACTCCCAGTGCTCAAGACCTTTAAGCACTTGTGCTGCTGAGCTATAGCCCCAGTCTGGATATTTCATATACATGAAATCATACACATGGTGACCTTTCTTTGTTTTTGTTTTTGTTTTGGTGGAAGCAGGGATTGAACCCAGGCCCTTGCACTTTCCAGTGAAGCACTTATTCCATGAACTCTCTACCTGGCCCCACATGGTGACCTTTTGTGTCTGGTTTCACTGACAATTCAAAGATCATGAGGATTTATGCCTGTTTTCTTCTTTTTTTTTTTTTTTTTTTTTTTTTTTTTTTTTTTTTTTTTTTTTTTTTTTTTTTTTTTTTTTTTTTTTTTTTTTTTTTGCAGAACCGGGGATTGAACTCAGGTCCTTGCACTTGCCAGGGAAGCGTTTACTCTACTGAGCCATCTCCCCAGCCCCTGTTTTCTTCTTTCTCCTAAAAATTTATAGTTTTATTAACTCTTTGATCCATTTCTAGTTGTTTTTAAAATATATATAGTGTAATGGGCCAGGGAGATAGCTCAGTAGAATAAGCGCTTGCCTGGCAAGCGCAGGGTCCTGAGTTCAATCTCTGGTACCACACAGACACACAGACACAGACACACACACACAAACACACACGAAAAAGGAAGAAAAAAAAAAGGGCCACAGATAGCTCAGCAGACTAAAGCTCCTGTTTAGGCAGACACGCGCTGGGATTTGATCCCAGGCCTGGCCTGCCATGCTGGCCCCACCCCCAGGGCAATGGTATTGAGACTGGGTGTGGTGGTGCACACCTGTAATCCCAGTGCTTTGGAGGCTGAAAAGCAGGAAGGATCAGAAGGAGTCTGATCTTGGACTATTTAAAATTGAATTTTTGGGTTCTCCTCCTTGGTACTACTTGTGATTGAACCCAGAGCCTTTGCACTGAATGAGCCCTCAGCCCTTTTTGTTTGTTTGTTGCTTGTCTGTTTTTTTTTTTGTCTTTTTTGAGACAGGGTCTCACTATGCAGTTCAGGCTGTCCTTAAGCTCACTTTGTAGCTCAGGCTGGTCTCGAACTCACAACAATCCTCCTGCCTCAGCCTCCCGAGTGCTGGGATTACAGGCGTGCGCCACCACGCCCGGCTCGCTTGTCTGTTTGAGACAGGGTCTCACTATGTATTCCAGGCTGTACTTGGACTCAATGTAGACTCTGTAGACCTTGTACTAAATACATAAATAGAAAAATAAGTAAATAAAACCATCAAGGATTTGAATAGACATTTCTCTGAAGAAGATAAAAATAATGGCTCCTACATACACAAAAAGGTGCTCAACATCATTAGTCATCGAGGAAATGCAAATAAAATGCACAACAAGCTCACACAGCTGGAAAAGACACACTAAGGGAACTGGCACCTGCCCTGGCTGGGGAGTGTGGGGCTCGTCATCACCTGGGTGAGCATAGGATGACAACAAGGGGCGGGAGTGGTGTCACTGGGGAGCTGGGGGACAGCACCTACAGGTGTCTCCCCAGCGTGGTCGGGGTGCAGGTGGGGCGTAGGTGGCTTGGGCAGGTGCTGGGGATCAGCAGAGCAGCTGCTGCACCAGGCACCGCCTAGCCCACTGCCACATGTGGGGTGGTTTTGTTTTTTTCGAGACCTTTGCACTGAACTACACAGAACTGCATCCCCAGCTTTTTTTTTTACTTTTTTTCCTTTTTTATTTTGGTGAAGAACAAATAGCAATGAGACAGTTTCAAACCAAATTAGCAGGACAGATTTAATAATTAATTCATTGCATATTGTTTTTATAGTTGTTTTTTGTCATACAAGACACATTCTTGATATTCTACTTACACCATTAGAGCAGATGTCTCTAAAGGATGAATTAAGAGAATGTAGCTGTATACTTATCTCATTTTGTAAAGGTGAATTATAGTACAGCTTTTATTTATTTTTTATTTTATTGAAGTACAAATATAAAAATATGGAATGCTTCACGAGTTTGCGTGTCATCCTTGCGCAGGGGCCATGCTAATCTCTGTATCGTTCCAATTTTAGTATATGTGCTGCTGAAGCGAGCACAGCATCCCCAGCTTTTTGTTGTTGTGTTTTTATTTTATTGAGACAGGGTTTTGCTAAGTGGCTAAATTCCCGGGACTCAGCTCAGAGTTGTAGTCCTGCCTCAGCCTCCCAGTTTTAGTGGCTTTATTTTTTATTTTTAATCAGTTATTTATTTGGTACAGGGTCTCTACACAACTCAAACTCATAGTGATCTTCCTCTTCAGACTCTTCAGCACTGGAATTACAGGCATGCACCCACACACCTGGACTCAGTCACCGGCTCAGTGTGCCGGGGGTGGGGCTGGCATGCATGTAGTGCCAGGGATTGAGCCCCAGCCCCTGTACTTGTCTAAGCAGGTGCTTAGTCTGCTGAGCTATCTCTCTGGCCCTCTCACTTGCTTTAACATATAGCATTGTGGTGTTTTGTTTTTTAATCAGCATGGCGGTCTTGTGGGCAGGAGGCCTCTGGGTCTCATGGTTCAGGGCCCAGCAGGGTTTCACCTAGGTTAGTCAGGGTCTCAACAGGGCACAGTCAAGGGCTGTGGCTATTTTCTGTAGCTCAGGGTCTTCTTTGTCAGTCACACGGTTCTTGGCAGAATTTCTCATTGGCTGACAGCCTGGGGCCCTGCTGGATTCTTACCCTGGGCAGGAGCATCCTGCTGCCCAGTCTGCTAGGACAGTCCTGGGTAATGTGAGCCTCTCACAGGAGATACCAGGTGCAGGCTCGCTCACCAGGGTGTGACTCACTGGGGGTCACCTTACACTCAGTCCGCCAAGGGGTAGAGTGGAGCAAAATCTAGGAGAAAAGCATAGCTAACCCAGTCAGCACAGTCTGGCTTCCTTACTGTTACTAGTTTTGGAGAGAGGACTTCAGTTTACTATAATGCTACTGTAGACCCATCTGACAGAAGTTCACACCCAACCAGTGGAGACCTGCAGGGGAAACCAGGCTGGAGGGCTGAATGCCACCAAGTTGCAGGGGCTTGGGAGCCACTTTGTCCCTTGCAGATAGACACTAACCACAGCATGATCAAGCCTACACAGGCCCCTAGCTGTGTGGCCCACTAAAGTGACAGTCAACCTCCTTCCAAAGAGGTAACAGAATCTGGAGTCTCTACATGGTGTCCTGATTCAGTCTTTTTTTTTTTTTTTTTTTTTTTTTTTTTTAAAATCAGTTGACTTAAGATGAGAGGAAACCCAATCCACTGTCAAGGAAAAAGGCCAGTACTCCATGTTGTGTCTTCTGGTTGGGGTGGTACTCATGAGCACTTTCTAGGAGCTCCGGGCCTTGGAAAGGGCAAAGGGCCCACAGTGTCTGCTCTTTCTTCTCTTGGTGGTTGGTGGTATGGGGGTCTTCTGGGCCTCTGGGGGTCTTCTGGGGGTCTTCTGGGCCTCTGGGTCTCGTTATACCTGACTGGACCCCTAGCTCATTCCAAGGTGGGGAGCTTTTGGCAAACTCGCAGAGGAACCCTAGACCCCCCAATCTGTTCCACCCCCTCTGGGAACTCAGGGCCAAGTGTGCAGGAAGAGTGATGGGGCAGGTGGTGGTCTGTGAGCCCTGAGGGGTAGCTCTCATCTTCTGCTGGACCTGGACAGAAAGACATGTCCTCTCTGGGTGCTGTGCCCTTCTGACCTGGGACCTGCTCTGTTGGCCTGAGAGGCTGACCCCTCCCTGCTCAGAGAGGCTGTGTCCTGTCCAGCCCCCAGCCTCTGCCTTTGGCAGCTAAATGGGGCCCTAACTTGAGAGAAGCTCTGGCCCCCCACTCTGCTCAGAGCAGTGCAAACACCTTTGAGATCCTCCTGCTGTTCAGATGGATAGGGCAAGCTTCTGGGGAGGAGGATAGGGAGGAGCCGAAAGTAGGAGGCAGCCTCTCACCATGGCAACAACTCCCCACTAGCGCCAGGCTTCCTGAACTCTGGGGAGCCCCATTGTGGCCTGGCTGGCCAGCGTGTCACCTGTCCCCCACCTCAGCTTCTGATTTGGAAGGAGTAACTTAATTTTCTGTGGGAAGCCCCATCATACAAGGCAGACAGTTCCATTTGCTGTCTTGAGGGCTGGCTCAGTCCCCTGGGTACCTTGCCTGAGAGCTGGCCCAGAGGCTGCTGAGTGGGTCCTGGCCATCCAGGAAAGCTGGCAAAAGCTGCACCCCCAGCAACTGACTATGCACGCACCCTGGGGGCCCCAAGGCAGCTGTGGCTGAGCCAGGGTAGACATCTATGGACACTGAGCAGAGGGCAACCAGGATGCCTTAGGCCCTGCCCCAGCCCATCTGGGTCAGGGCTCCACCTGCAGGGCAGCAGCTCCCAGGGTGCCAGCCCAGCACAGGCCTTGGGAAGGCGCATGCACAGGTGGTTAGCTGTGTATTCGCAGGCTATTATTAACCTGACAGTGACATCACCAGCAGCCAATGGGAAGCAGTTTTATTTCCAGGGCTGACAGCTTGAGAATGGTTAATTTTAGCTGGGTCTTCATTCCTGAGGCTCATGAAACTCCACCCAGTGTAGGGTGAGGGTATAGAGGGGCTGCCTGTGTCTCCCTAAGCAGTCTGATAGGCCTTCAGGTACTGCAGGAGGGGGCTGCGGAGGGCTGAGCTTTTAGTCCTTCTTTCCATCTTGCTCCTCAGAGGGAGCCCTGGTTGGCTTCCCCCAACCCCTATGCATGGCAACTCCCTGGGCCACAGTGACCAGGTACTCAGATGCAGCAAGAGGGGTAGCAAGGGGTGGAGGCTGACCTGGGGGACCTAGGAACAGCCACACGGGAGACTCGGGCTTCCACGAGGACATCACACTGCGCACTACCCACTTGCTGTGTGACCTCAGGCAGCATGCAAGGCTTTTCAAGGCCCAGCTGCTTTACAGGTTCTCGGGTAAGCCTAGGGCCACTGCTGCACTAGGAGAGCTCTCGGAGCTTGGCAACCACAGCTATTATTAATTAGCATTTAGTGTTGTTATTCAGTATTGCTTGGTACTTAATAGTCCAAGTATTATTATCTACTGAGTAATTAGTAGCTGTCTCCATCTCTTTTTGCTGCTGCAGCTGAATGCCTATGAGTGGGTAATTCCTGGTGAACAGATTTGATGCTCACGACGCTGGAGGTCAGTGTGCGAACAAGGTGCTGGCATCATCCCAAGGCGGAAGGCAAAGGGCCAAGAGAAACCCCTGCCCACAGGCCCTCTACCAGGTGGATTAACCCATCATGTGGTCAGAGCTTCTGACCCAGCTGCCTCCCAAATACCCCATCTCCCAACTCTGTGGCTCTGGGATCAAGGTTCCAACTGGTGCACTGTAGGGGACAGTTCAGACCATGGTGATAATTAGGCAGGGGCTGGAAATTATTGGGCATCAGAGGCATTAGTCCTGTGGGCAGCAGTCACTTGGAGCCAGGAGTCAGTAGCTGCCTTATGCTGTAAGTACGCGTGTTGCATGGATTCACCTCTAAGCACTGCTGCCTTACATACACTGGTATTCTGCACACCCCAAGTGTCTCCAAGTGACCCCATGCTGATGAAGGGGTCTCTCCAGGTCATGTGGTGTCCTTGGAGACACCCTCTTAAGGGTCAGAGCACAGTGCTTTGAGGACAACTCCTCAAAGCCCCATCTCTCCACCTGAAACCATTCCTGGGGTGACTGCCCCAGCACCAGTGAGCCCCTGCCCCAGGACTCCTCAGCTGTCTGTTAACCAGAAGTACACAGAGGCAGGGCAGCTGTGCTCAACCTGTAGCCCCGGAGGAAATGTCTACTGATGACTCAAAGGCTATGTGGCCCGGGACCTTATCTGCTGGTGTTACCAGGCTCCCAGCCCTCTCCCTCTTTTCTTGGGCCCAGTAAGCTTTGACCATTCATAGCACAAGCCAGCCTAACCTTCGAGTCTGGAGGGAGCTGAAATGTAGAGACCAGCACAGCAGGGTGGGGCAGGTGTCCTTGCTGTCTTGCCAGGCATTTATTTTTAATTTTTGGCTCCCAGCTAACAGTATCACCAGCACCCAGAAGTGCTGGATCATCGAGAGACCTGTTGGCTCTCTGCTTAGTGTAGAAGGTCTTTCTCTGCCTGAAGACCCTCCCAATGAGCCCTCATTCTGGTTGCTTCTTCCTTGAACCCAGAGGACCTGTCTCTGGGTGGACATCATCTGTTGGCAGGCGTTGGGGCCTTGGCCTGCTCCTCTGTGTCTGGACCCTGCAGGACCCTGGGGGAGGGGACAGGTGCAGTGTCTGCCTTGGCACATTCACACACATCTCCCATGCCAGGGCTCTCTCCTGACTTACCCACCCTGCAGGGACAAAGACCCAAAGCAGCGTTGTGGGTGGGAGGGGTCGGTAAGAATGCCTGGGTGAGAGGCCACACGGGGTCTTGGAAGAAGCCCCTGACTTTGGTCTTTACCTGACACATGGCCACCACAGCCCCTTCTCAAAGCCGTCTGAGTGACCCTGGTCCACAAGGACCTTCGAGGGGCAGAGCTCACCTGGGCAGGCGCTGAGTCGGGGCCTGAGCTCTGGACTGCTCCGTCACAAGCCGGCTGGGAACACACAGCAGCCCCCTGCCCTAGAGGGGAGCGCAGGAGGGAACAGGCTCTTTCCAGGGCCTCTGAGGGAGGCTGATGGCCATGGATCTGCCAATGCCAGAGCCCTGCTACAGGCACCTAGGACAGTTCCCTGTGCCCCGGGACCACGTTAGCGAGAACTCCTCAGAGATTGGCGCGGTCACTAAGCTTCAGCTACGACCAGAGCTAGGCAGAGGACACTCAGACCCCGGCCCAGTCCTCAGCACACCCACCCAGCCTCCCCTCCACCACCTGCGGGTTTCCCGTTTCCCGGGTCCTCCTTCCAAGGACTTGTGTTAAAGGTGTCTTCCAGCTCTCCAGGGGCCTCTTTGTCGCCGGTGCAGGTTCCCCCCTCCGCTGCCTTCCTCGCTGTCTCTCCATCCCCGGGCCTCGCCCTCTGTGCCCTGCCCCCAACTCCTTGCCCGCCGCCCGCCTTTGCTCTCGCGCCGCGCTCGCTGCGGGGCGCTCCGCCGCTCGCGCCCTTGCTGCATCCCTGGCGCCGTCGCGCCCGCCCGCGCGCCCGTGGGTGCGCGCCCCATCCCGCGTCCCCGCGTCCTCGCGTCCCCGCGCCGCCAGCCCCGCCCCCGCCACCGGTACCGCATTGCCGTACTGCAGGGCGCAGTGCACTGCGCCGCACCGTCAATAGGTGGACCCCCTCCCGGAGATAAAACCGCGGCGCCGGCGCCGCCAGTCCCTCTGGCTGAGACCTCGGCTCCGGGTAAGGACTCCGTCCGGGCCCCTCACCCGCTCTCCGCAGAGGGACCCCTCCTGGAGTGACCCTGGGGAAGAGAGGACCAAGCCTCTCCGCCGGGCTGGGGCTTCAGCCCGTCACATAACGGCAGGTTCGGGAGGACATCACGGGCAGCACTTGTTTACGCGGCGGCACCGGCTTTGCGCGCAATGGCCCCGCCGCTGTGACCTTGGAGCCGCCCAGGTCTTGCGCGGCTGGGCAGAGTCTCCAGAACTGGGGCCTGCGGGGGTCAGGGCTCTCCGCGGTGCCCAGCAACGCGGGGTCGGGGGAGGCTGGGAGGGGGGTTCTTTCCACATCGTTCCGCGGTGTTCCACACCGCGTGCCCTCACTCCCGTCCTCCCCCACCACTGCCTGTTCACCCGTGGGCTGCTTGATTTTCCCTGTTGACCCTGGCACAAGGAAGGGTCTCAAACCTTGGGCTGGACGGGTGGGGCATGGACCCCGTGCCTTGCTGAGGGCATCTCCCTGGCCACTTGCTGAGGGCGGCCTGATGGCATCCTTCCTCTGCCCAAAACAGGGACCCCCACCTCCTGTCCCTGCTGCTGGTCCCCTGCGCAGATATGGGGATACCAGAGCTATTCTGGGCCCTGATCTGGGCACCACATCGCCTGTCCCCAGTGCCAGCCTGTGGGTAGGCATGAGAGGAAGATGGCGCCCGCTCTCCTAGGAGGGGATTGCTGGCCGTTGGTCCACATGGCAGCAGGTGGGGGTGGGGCTGTGGGGTGCAACAGTAGTGGGGGCAGGCAGCGCAGGGAGCTGGGAGGACAAGGCTCTGAGACCTTGCTGGGTGACTCATCCTCTGCTCCTGGCTGCTCCTGGGGCCTCCAGCTGCTGCTCCCTGCTGCCCAGATAGCAGCTAGCCCCTCCACAGGGCTGGGGGCTCCCTGGGCCCAAATGCCTGACATGCACAGCAGATTGACTGTTTGAACTAATATGTGCAGTGGGGGCAGCTCTGGCCTCAACTGCTCACCTGGCTTAGCTGGACTGGGTTGAGGCTTTGGAGGGACCCAATGTGGGGCCAGGCCCTGGCTCTCAAGGCAAAGAGAGTGGGCACAGGTGGGCCTCCCATCTGTGGCAGGATGGCATCCTGGCTGGGGAATCGCTGAGCCCCCCTCACCCATCTGCCCCATCACTGGCCCCACAGAGTCCCTGCTCAGCACCCCCTCGCCCCAAGTCAGAGCCCCCCCTGGTGCCAGCCCCTATCCTGACGGGCAAAATGGGCAAGGAGAAGACTCACATCAACATCGTGGTCATCGGCCACGTGGACTCAGGCAAGTCCACCACGACGGGACACCTCATCTACAAATGTGGAGGCATCGACAAGAGGACCATTGAGAAGTTTGAAAAGGAGGCAGCTGAGGTGAGCCCCCTGAGCCCCAATATGTGGCTTCCATGTGGCACCTGGGCTGGTACCGGGGCTGCTGCTTCTCAGACCCCTGGATGTGGGGCTCAGCTCACCTGCTGCAGAGCCAGGGGCTGCAGTCTGGGATCCTGGTGACAAATGCTGGTGGAGAGGGGTGAGTAGGGCAATCTTCCTCAGATTGTGCTTGGTGGGGGTAGTGTGGAGCTACCAGGTTTGCTTGCTTGAGGAGGAGGAGAGGACCTCACAGCAGGGTCTAGGCTCTGTCATAGTGGGCCAGGGCTAGAAGGCCCCAGAGCTTTGTCCCCTGACCTAGGCTGGTGCTGGAGGTGACGCTGCCCTCACTTGTCCCAGGGATGGGCCAGGGCTCATGGCTATTAATAGCTGATTGATGGGCAGCTCGCCTGCCAGCTCCATTTTCTGGAGCTAGGTTGGGGAGGGCTGCTCCTCCAGGGTGGCACTCTGGGGTGGGGATTCTGGAGGCTGCCTTCTTTCTCTGTGACCAATGCTCATGGGTGGGAGGTGGCCCTGAGTAGAGGTCTACTCTGTCCCTATCCCTTGCCCCTGGGCTCTGGGCAAAGCCCACTTGGTAGGGGTGGGTGGCCTGAGTGCCTCTGGCTCTGGGTGAGGGGAGTTGTGGCCAGGGCCTGGGGCTGCAGCTGGTGTCCTGGGGGTGAATCTGCTTTAGGGGTGTGGGGGCTGCATGTATGCCTGGGCTTGAAGCTTTGCCACTGTCTTCGTAGTGGCAGTGGGAGGAGGTCAAAGAACTGAAGGGAGCCGAGGCTGGGTCCTGCCTGGTCCTGCCTGGGCGGCCCCTCTAGCCTGGGCAAGAGCCCTGGAGGGCAGAGGCCTGTCACTGTGAGGCCCTGGCTGTGCCCAGCTGGGCAGAGACCAGTCCCCCAGATTCCAGACCTAGACACTTCCAGCGAGTGGCCACCCTTGCTCTTGGGGACACCCTGCTGCCTGCTTGGGTGAAGATGGGAGTAGGGGTATCTCAGCGCTATCTTGGTGTCTTCATAGGATACAGAAAGAGCTAGAAAGCCAGGCCCTCCTTGTAACCCCATTTGATTCTTTTTTCTTTCCATCTTGAAAGAAACTAACACAGGGGTTTTTGCTTGGCAGCCTAAAGTCCAGCGGTGTTATTGGCCTCTGACTGATAAAGGGGAGCCCTTGTCAGGGGAGGAGGGCTTAATCGCATCTGGAGGCTTCCAGGCCCTTGCGCCACCTGCTGGTGGATACATGCATTCAGGATCTGGTGGGAGGCTGGGCCCTGGCATTGTATAGACAGCCTAGTTCTACTGTCAGGGTGTTGGCACCACTAGTGCTAGAGCAAACACTGGAGCAAGAATCCAGGACCCTGAGGGGACCAAGGGAGTGGGAGTGGGATGCCACTCCCTTCCCATTGGTTGCTCCCTCAGCCTCAGGCAGCTCGGGAAATCAGCATGCTGAGTCTGGGTCCTAACCTGAGCAATGCCCCTCCTCCAGATGGGGAAGGGTTCCTTCAAGTACGCCTGGGTGCTGGACAAGCTGAAGGCGGAGAGGGAGCGTGGCATCACCATCGACATTTCCCTCTGGAAGTTTGAAACAACCAAATATTACATCACCATCATTGACGCCCCTGGCCACAGGGACTTCATCAAGAACATGATCACCGGTACATCCCAGGTGGGTGAGGTGTGGACACCCTCCAGTGGCAACAGGGGCCAGGGCAGGGACTCTGGCTTTGTCAAGACCCCATCTGGCCCAGACACACCCAGAGAACTGAGTTACTGTCTGATCCCTCAGCTAGGTAGGGATGCCTTTGAGGTACCCAGCCACTGTCTGTCAAGGCTGTCAGACAGAGGGGACAGTTGTGAACCACTGACATGGCCTGCATAGACAGACAGATGTAGGATCCAGTGTGCTTATGGGCAAAGATGCAGACAGTCAGACTTGATACTAAGACATTTCTGGTGTGTTCACACAGACAGACAGGCAGGCAGACAGGCAGGCAGGCAGGCAGGCAGGCAGACAGGAGGCAGACTCAGAGAGGTGGGGTGACTTGTCCAGGGACATACAGGCTGCCAGTGGCAGTACTGGTGTCAGAATAAGGACTTTCTTGACTTAGAGCCTGGTGAACAAAACCCCTAATAATCCCCTACCATTCAAGTGAATATCCTTGGTCTCCATACCCTGCAAAACTATTCAGGGTCCATCCCATGAGTGGTGGGGCCAGGGGGGCAGTGCTCATTGTGCCCCATTGTTGGGCAGGCGGACTGCGCAGTGCTGATCGTGGCAGCAGGTGTGGGAGAGTTTGAGGCTGGCATCTCCAAGAATGGGCAGACCCGGGAGCATGCACTGCTGGCCTACACGTTGGGGGTGAAGCAGCTCATTGTGGGTGTCAACAAGATGGACTCCACAGAGCCAGCCTACAGTGAGAAGCGCTATGATGAGATTGTCAAGGAGGTCAGCGCCTACATCAAGAAGATTGGCTACAACCCAGCCACTGTGCCCTTTGTGCCCATCTCTGGCTGGCATGGGGACAACATGCTGGAACCCTCACCCAATGTGAGTCCTGGCTGGGGTGAGGGTGGGAAGGCACAGGTCAAGATGAGGCATAGGCAGGCTGAGCTGGGAGGTCTGGGTGTGGTCCAGCTGGGTTTTTGTAAACATCGGAGGGCAGATGCCAGCTTCCAGGGGTTGTCAGGGCCTAGTGAGAGGTCTGTCCCCACATTTAGAGGCTCTACTGCTTTCACTTGGCTGCTCCACAGAGCTGGCAGAGGTATGAGCCCTGTTGCTAGCCTCACTCTGTCCCTGGAGGGGCAGTGCCTGGCTGGTGTAAGCCTGTCTGCTTGGTCCTCAGGATCCCTTGGGCAGGGGATTGATTTTCATCCTCTAGGCCACTGTCCTGGCCTGGACACTGTGCAGTGTTAGCAGGGTTACAGGGCACCCATGGCTGTCTCGCTTGGGGTCTGGAGTGAGGCTGTGCTCTGGAGTTTCCATATCCCTGGAGGGGCCAGAACTGACTCTGCTTGGGGAGCCTGTGGCCACAAGACTCTCACTTGAAGGCTCTGAGTGGAAAAATTTTGCAGAATCTGGGACCATGTTTCCAGCATCCAGCCAGAGGGGAGATTCCTGGCCCAAAAGGATGGCCTTTTGGCTTTGTGTGGCTCTGCAGCCACCCAAGAGGAAAGAGGTTCAGTTTGAGAACCTTGGCCCAGCTGCATAGAGCCCAGAGCATGGTGGTCAGAGCCAGGGCTGGGAAAGGCAGGGCACTCCCCAGCCTCTTCACCTTGCTCGGCTGAACATTGTTTTTCCTAGACTTGGGCACATCTCATGGGATACAGCAATGGGTGGAGACTTTCTTTTGTCCCAGAGGAGGTCCCCAGCCTGTACTTCCACTGCCCGAGCTGCTAGGTGTTAGAGATTTGGGGTGCAAGGTCACATGATCGCTGGAGCTTGGACTGCTTCTGCATGTGTGATGGGCAAGCTAGAGGAAGGCTGTGTGTGGGAGGGCTTACAGTCAGCTCCCAGAGAGGCCCAGGCAGTGGAAACTCCTGAGCCTGGAGACAGCACGGTGGCCTGCAGAACTGCTGGGGTTGGGATCCTTGCCCACAGTTACCTCACCTGACCGCTGCTACTCTGGTTCTTGCCCTGCCCAGGCATGTGAACGCAGCCAGGAGTCATCGGGCTGAGGCTCAGTTAGGAGTATCAGGAACATCGGAGTGGAGTGTGGCCAGGGAAGGTTTTCCCTTTGCCTTTTCCCCTCTCAACAAACAAATCTGGAAGTCCATGTGAAGTTAAGAAGTGAGGGGGCAGTGAGGCCAAGTTAGGAGCTCAGCCTCTGGAGGGGCACAGAGCACTTTGGTTGGCACAGTGGGTAGCAAGCAGCCTGTGCTTCCTCCTCCAGGATACTCCTTGGGCAAGAGCCTCCTTCGAGTTGCTCCACTGATGGGCCCAAGGTTCTGGTCTCCTGGTGGGAGGTCATGGTGTTCCTGTGATCAATCTGTGCCTTCTCCCCTGCCCAGATGCCATGGTTCAAGGGCTGGAAGGTGGAGCGCAAGGAAGGGAACGCAAGTGGTGTGTCCCTGCTAGAGGCCCTGGATACCATCCTGCCTCCTACCCGCCCCACGGACAAGCCCCTGCGTCTGCCCTTGCAGGACGTGTACAAGATAGGCGGTGAGTGGGGGTGCAGTGCTACAGCCCACTGCTCCTGTGTGAGGGCCCCCCCTGCTCCACTCCCCATCCTCACTCTTTCCCTGAGCTGAGCAAGGCAGCACACTCCGTCATCTACAGCAATCTCCGCCTGCTGCACCCTTTCTGGGGGCTATCCTTCCTTCCTGCCCTGGCTCAGGATTAACAGCCCTATCCACCCACCACCACCCATCTGTCTACTCTACCCATCCATCCATCTACTGGCATTTGCCAGAGTCTCCCTCTTTCCAGAGAAGTATTCAGCTCTGTTCCAGAATCTGGTGACAAGAAGTGGGGGTGACAAAAAGTGGGGGCATAGCAGTAACTCACACCTCACCCCCCACTACCCGGAAGGAGGCCCAGTCTTATTTTTTTTTTTTTTTTTTTTTTGTCTTTTTGAGACAGGGTCTCACTATGCAGTTCAGGCTGGCCTTAAGCTCACTTTGTAGCTCAGGCTGGTCTCAAACTCATACCAATCCTCCTGCCTCAGCCTCCCGAGTGCTGGGATTACAGGCGTGCGCCACCACGCCCGGCTGAGGCCCAGTCTTATGGGGGACACAATCCCACTCTAGGAGTGAGGTGAAGTAGAACCCAGAAACCAAGTTGAGACCCTCAAGAGGGAGAATGATTGGGGGCTCTGAGCCTGGGTCAGGAGCAGAGTGATGTGTCACTCTCAGCAGGGAGAACAGCTGTAATGCCACCCAAAGTGCCATCCACCACAGTGCCCTCCCACAAGTATGAGAGGGTGTAGAGCCCCAGCCCACAGCTGGCTGTAAGAAGATCTGCCACAAGTACTGGGTGCAGGTGCCCTTTAGTGACAGGGCAGTGCCAGAGCAAACCCAGGCAGCCCTGCATGGGCCAGGCCACGGGTCCCAGTACACAGGTCCATGCCCTACTCTGGTGCTGCAGCCTGAGACACAGAAGAAGTCCTGAGGGAATGCGGGAGAGGAGAGAGCCCAAACTGCTCTCTCTGAGGGACAGCTGCCCCTGGGGCAGAGAAGGGATCGACTCCCCTCCCATCACTGCCTCATGCTGACCGTGGAGTTCTTAGGAGCTCTTTTCCACTGTCCTATTTCCCAGCCTGGGTCAAGGGAGCCTCTGCCTCTGTTGGTGTCTCAGGCTTTGCACTGCCCTCTCACTCCTTCCAGACAACCTTGCAAGGGAAGATGGACGCCAAAGTTGGTCTCTTTCCAGACCATCTGTCCAGATGTCTTGCCCCATGTCCTCTTCACCCAGTCCTCTTCTCACAGCTCCTTTTTTGGCCCAGGCATTGGCACTGTGCCCGTGGGCCGAGTGGAGACAGGCATCCTTCGGCCTGGCATGGTGGTGACCTTTGCACCAGTGAACATCACCACAGAGGTGAAGTCGGTGGAAATGCACCATGAGGCGCTCAGTGAGGCCCTGCCTGGTGACAACGTGGGCTTCAATGTGAAGAACGTGTCTGTCAAGGACATCCGCCGGGGCAACGTGTGTGGGGACAGCAAGTCTGATCCACCTCAGGAGGCTGCCCAGTTCACCTCCCAGGTTGGTGGCTCTGTTGGGTTCAGAGTCCATTCTAGCCCAGAGCAGTGGGGCAGGGCTGTGCTGGGGGAGCTTGTGCTCTGCACTTCACCAGGTGCTGAGGACAAAGTCCCCGGTTTCACCATAAAGCTTCTAGGACACAAAGGGTTAAATGAGTGTCAATCACATTCAGGAAGAGCAGACTGCCAGCCTGGCCTTCCCAGCCTTGTGACCTGTCCAGTGGGCCCCACTAGCTGAGCTGTCCAGCTTTCAGGCCCATGTTTGTCCTAAAAGAACATTTACTTACTGTGCCAGGAATCCCTGTACTGTTATTCCCTACACTTTCATCACACCCTCTTTGTCTGCCTTTTCACAGTTTTTTTTTAACCAGGGATTGAGCTCAGGCCCTTGTGCTTACCAGGGAAGTGCTTATTCCACTGAGCCACCTTCCAGGCCCCTTCACAGGAAATTTTTTAAAAATTTGTATTTATGTATTTGGTACAGGGTCTCACTACACAGCTCAGACTCACAGTGATCCTCCTGTCTCAGCCTCCTCAGCACTGGGATTATAGGTGTACACTGCCATGTCCAGTTTCAGTGGCTGATTCCCTGCCCCAAGGTTCCAAGGCTGTCGTGGCACGTGGTACCAGGGATCAAACCTGGGTCCTTGTTCTTACAAGGCAGGCGCTTAGACCGCTGAGCTATCTCCCCAGCCCCTCACGGAAATATTTTATTTAATTTTTGGCGGAACTGGGGATTGAACTCAGGCCCTTGTGCTTGCCAGGGAAGCGCTTATTCCACGGAGCCAACTCCCTGGCCCGGGAATATTTTAAAAAATAACTATTGAGATGCATTTGAAATGCAATAACTGAGGCCTGATTTTACCAAGCAAAAGGGGCTGTCCATGGGCGACAGCTGTAGTGCTGCTTCAGCACATTCAAGGAGTGCGGGTGTCACTTGTTTGTCCTGTGGCTTGCCACTTGCTGAGTGAGGACCTTGGGTCAAGGTCTGGAGAAATCTCAGTGGCCCGAGATTCCTCTAGTGCCAAACCTGGAGGATGTGGGAAGCAGGCCCCTGTGACTGCAGCTTCCCAGCCCAGTTGGCCTCTCCCCTGGTGCCCACACTGGAGGCCAGGCCAGGCCAGCCAGCCTCAGCTGCTGTGCCTCTGCCCTCAGGTCATCATCCTGAACCACCCTGGGCAGATCAGCGCTGGCTACTCGCCGGTCATTGACTGCCACACAGCCCACATTGCCTGTAAATTTGCTGAGCTGAAGGAGAAGATCGACCGGCGTTCAGGCAAGAAGCTGGAGGACAACCCCAAGTCTCTTAAGTCTGGTGATGCAGCCATCGTCGAGATGGTTCCTGGGAAGCCCATGTGTGTGGAGAGCTTCTCACAGTACCCGCCTCTTGGTGAGCTGGAGTACCCCAGAGAGACACAACTGAGATGGCTGATCCAGGAGGCGGTAGGGGGTGGCTAGAGGCCGAAGGTGTGGGCGGGACTCCTTTGCCATTGTACGCTTCCTTTGAGCTTAATCATAGCCCTTAGATGGGGACCCTCAGTCTCCGTGTCACTGTGTGAAGGTAGCCCTGCAAGGCAGAGTTGGGATAGAGGCCCTCTGCTGATGAAGATCCCAGAGGCCCATAGCTTGTCTAGCGACCTCCAAACGATATGACCTGGCTCGCCCCCAGTGGATAATCGCAGACAGCTGCGTAGGCAGGGTTGCCCAGCAACCGCGGCTGCTGCAGTAGCTGACAAGCCTCAGGTCCCTGCGGCAGGATGCTTCGAATGCTAGTGCGCTTGCGCAGTGCATCCTGGCCGGCAGGCGGGTCCGTCGCTCACACATCTCTTCTCTCAGGCCGCTTTGCCGTGCGCGACATGCGGCAGACTGTGGCCGTGGGCGTTATCAAGAACGTGGAGAAAAAGAGCGGCGGCGCCGGCAAGGTCACCAAGTCGGCGCAGAAGGCGCAGAAGGCCGGCAAGTGAAGCGCGGGCGCCCGCGGCGCGGCCCTCCTCGGCGGCGCCGCGCCCCGCCCTCGGCCCCGCCCCCAGCCCGGGCGCCGCCCCGCCCCGCCCCCCCGCCAGGCGCATGTCTGCACCTCCGCCTGTAAGAGGCTCTACGTCAGCGACTGGATGCTCGCCATCAAGGTCCAGTGGAAGTTCTTCAAGAGGAAAAGCGCCCCTGCCCCCACCCCCGCTTCCGCGCCCGCGCCCCTCCCGCTCAGTGCCCGTTTTACCAATAAACTGAGCGCCCCAGAGCCGTGTGCGCCTGCTGTCGCGCCCGCAGCCCTGTCCCGTCCTGGTGTCCCACAGACTGACCGGAGGCACCCGGGGAGGCCGCCCCCTGGCATGTGCAGGTCACATGGCAGGACTAGGCCGAGTGGTCCGGGGTCTCTGAGTAGGGTGAAAGCCAGGATCCTCTCGTGGCTGCTTCTCAAGGCTTGCGCACACAGCCCTCCCTCCAGGCCCTCCGGGGTCTTCAGCACTGGGATGGCAGGAATGTCTCCTTCAGAAGCTGGGAGACCCGTGGATTTGATCAGTGGGGCAGGGGGATCTTCAGTGGGGTTCGTCATTAGTCTAGGCTGAGACATAACCTGACCTTGGCAGCAAGGACAAGGAGAGGGCGGGGCTGCTCTTTGTCTGCTCATCCCTGTTCCAGGGGGAAACTGCCTATAGCCCATGTCCAACCTTGTTGCTGCAGACAGGCCCTGCCATGCTCATAGTGCCAGGGAAGGGCCTCTCTGCAGCCCTAGTTTGGCCAGCCTGTAGCATGGGGGACTGTGGGGTTCTATGCAGTAGGCAGAGCGCAGCAGGTTGTTCATGAGGTCCCAGCATGTGGGTCCCCCAGGGCTTTTGTAACAAATGACCACACATGTGGTGTGGCCGTTGGAAGCCAACTCAAGCTCAGCACATACTCCTTCCAGCTTTTGTGGCTGCTGGCATTCCCTAGCTAGTGGGAGAGTTGCATATCCCTGCTTCTGGTCAGATAGCTTCCTCTTCCATGAGAATTACCTCTCCCTCACAGGGTACTTACACCACTAGGACCTGCCTGGTTAATCAGCCAACCCCCCTATCTTTTATTTTTTCCAATACTGGGCATTAAACTCAGGACACTGCGCTTGCCAGGCAAGTGCTTATACTACTGAGCGATCTCCCCAGCCCTGAACCTTCCATTTTAAGACCTTCACTTGACTCACACCTAGAAAATTCCTGCTTGCACGCAGTGCCAGAGGTTAGGGCCCTGACACCCTTGGGATATGCAGCTCTGTACAGTGGCTGAGAATGGAAACCCTGCAGTCAGTAGAGGGGCTGTTCTGCCGGTAAGAGAGAGGGATGTTCAGGGATACTGCAGAGAGGCTGCTGGCATCTCTACCCAGGCCCAGATACCTGACAAAGGCAGAATAGGAAGAAAAGACAAGTAGCCAGGCATGGTTTGGGAATTTGGCTGCACCAGCTGCACACAGGGCAAGGATTTGGGCTGAGCAGGTCACAAGGCCTCCAAGGAACCCTAACCCAGATACAGATACAGGATGCCTTGTTAAATGTGAAGTTCAGATGAAATACTAGTTTTTTAGTATAAACTGTTTGGGACAAATTTACACTAAAAATATTCATCATGTATCTGAAATTCTGATTTGGTTGGGCATCCTATATTACATCTGGAGATGCTACCCAAAGACACTAGGTATTTCGCAGTGGACCCTATCCTGTCCCTTCCTGGACTGCCGTTGTTGGCAGCACCAAGTATGACACTGGAGCTTGTTGGCTCCAGGAAGCTGACCATAAACACTTGACCCAGCCAGATGTGTGGTCAGACTGGAGAGTTGTCAGCCCGAGGTAGGCTGGGTGAGAAGTGGCCCCTTGGTAAAGTTGAAGGAGGGACAGTGAGGTCCCCTTGCTGTCCTGTTCCCACTCCGGAGTCTTGGGAAACACTGGTCACCCTGATGCTATAGATCAGTCAGGTTAGTCTACTGCCTACTTCTGCTTGTCCTTCTGGCCTGTGATCGGCACTGGACCATATTATGCCCATGAGAGGGTGCATTCCTGGGGTGGGGAAGGACATAGCCTTGTAGAGTCCCAGGTGCCCGAGGACTAGAGGTGTGGGCTCTGCTGTTTCCACTATTCCTTGGCATGGGGCACCCTGGCTTACGTGGATGGCAGCAGGGCTCTCTGGAAAGGGCCTCAGCCCTTTGGGAATGGGGCACTGAAGTCAGGGCCTGGCAGGCTCAGGTTCCTAGGTCTGTTGCTTTGGGGCTCTGAGCTCACTGTAGCCCCTGTGCCTAGCATGGGGGTAGGTGTCCCCAGGTGGGGCAATGACCAGAGGAGGTGGAAACCTGTTCTGAGCTCCCAACTTTGATTCTGTGTGTGTGTGTGTGTGTGTGTGTGTGTGTGTGTGTGTGTGTGTGTAACACACAGTCACCTCTGAGGGTGGCAGGACTTTCTTATTAAGTGCTGAGGGGGCCCACCCTATGTCCAGCCTGCCATGGCTCCAGGGAGAATAGGGGCTTGGAGCTGGGGATACAGTCCTGGCTCCCAGGGAGTTTCTGGAGCTTTCTAACTCAGGGTGGGCTGGTGAGCAAGGGGATGGTAGACAACAAGTACATGTCAGATCTGGAACACAGGATTGAGATGTGGCTTCCTGTCAGGTGGTGCGTGGCACTGACATGTAGTGACCACACAGTGACCATTTTCTAGTGCCTCTGCCACTGACTAAGCCAGACCAAGATGGAGGTGAGAACACAGGACACCCCTTAGGCTCCATGGCATGGGATTATCCTTGCCTCACTGTAGTGGGAGCAAACTCAACCCTGGCTCCTGGGCCTCAGCCAGGGAAGCACACGGGCAGCTGGGTAGGCTGGTGGCAGGGTGAGGGCAGCTAACCACAGTCTGGACACTGCCCTATGGCCTGGCACAGGTGGGACTACAGTGTCAGGGCCAGGGCAGTTGGCTGGCCCAGGGAGATGGCCCTGCAGTTCCAAGAGAGTAGGGTCCCCAGTGATAGTCCTGAAGTCAGGGCATAGGGTGGGACTTTGGGGCAGAGGGACTGACTATGTTGGATGAGTGAATAAAGCAGGATCCACCAAGACACCAATTGGCAGCTTCAATCTGCGCTATGGAAACTGCTAAGAAATTCCTGAAGAACCTTGCTGAGCTGGCCAAACCCAGTCTGTCTCCTGCTGGGTCTCCCAGGGTCTTGACACCCCCATCACCTAGGTGGGAGGGAACGTCAGGACTGGAATTCCTGGTGCAACAGTGCTCTGTCTGAGTCATGGGTTCTGGGCTCCCCCAAGAGGCTGAGCCTGAGGCAGATGAAGCTCTGGTACCAGAAATGATGGCCCTTGAGTGTGGCCCCTGTGTCTGGGTGGGGCTGCAGGTGTGCAGGGTGAGTGTGCACAGGGTAGCTCTGTGTGCCCTGCGGGTTGCAGCTCTGTGCAGGCTGTGTGGAGCTCGGAGAGCTTGGCAGCGTGTCCCAGAGCCCTTGGACACTGAAGCAGTGCATGTGTGCACCCCATGTGCATGCAAATGTGGTTACTGCAGGGCACCTATTGCCCACATGTACCTGGGCTACTGCCTGCTACCTAGAATCCCAGCTGAGTCACCTGGGAGGTGACCAGTGGGACAGGGAGAAGCCATCGGGGGAGAGGAGAGGACCAGCTGGGCCTGCTAGAGGAGGGGGAAGCGCTCCTGTGAGACAGTAACCAGGAGCCCAAGGGGTCTCTGAGGGGCCATGAAGCACTGGCTCTTTGCCAGCTTTTCCTGCTACTCCTAGTTTCTCACTTCTAGGAGGAGGCAGATCAGGGCCTTTGCATGGTGAGGTCAAGTGCCATTCGGATGTGGAGTTTGGGGTGATTGCTGCAGGTGCAGATCAGCTTCATCAAACCAGCATCCAGGCTTGAACCCTGGTCCAGGGGCCAGGTGTCCCAGGGTAGGAGCATAGAGATGGAAAGGTGAGGGAGGGTGGAACCGTGTTTGTCCTATCTAGTCCCAGGGTGGGTGAGGAGAAAAGAATACCCCTGACCTGGCTGGAGCAGAGGAACAGCCCCTCCTCCTCCTGCCCACCCCCTGAGGTACACCAGACCCACGGGGTGATTTGGGCCATGCCAGAGGACCACGGATGAGGTGTCCAGCAGGTCCTAAGAGGTCTGTGTCCTAAGAACTGCAGCAGCAGAGCTCACAGGATGGGCCTGGAGGGGCAGGTGGGTGGAGTGCCCGGTAAGCAGTCTCCCAGAGGACTGCAGGAAGCCCTCATCAGCTGCTTTGTGGGGACACTTAGCTTAGGGCAGAGAAAGGGCTTTGTGCCTGAAGGCTCTATGGGCTGGGCTGCTGCCCCCATTGAGCTGATGGGCCTTTAGCTGGAGGATATCCACCCCAGCTGCCACCTGAAATTGACTGAGGCAAGCCAGCTGTGCTCAGCTCTCTGGAAGGAGTGTGTAGGAAGCCCTGAACTGCACAGGGAGTGGCCACATGTTGCCCAGGAGTCAGTGGGCCAAGGAATGGTAGCCTTCAGGTCACAGGCAAGGTTGTAACATTTCCCCATCCACCCCAGGGCTGGGAGGGGTGATGGGTGCCAGGAAGGCTGAGGAGCCTTCCTGGATGGGCATTGGATTGGGCTGGCTTCTCTCTGCGGCCCACCTCCTGGAGGGTGGTCTGCATCTACCTAACCTTTGGCCTGCCCCTGACACCCTCTCTGCTCCTCTCGGGCTCGGACTCCGTGCTCGTGCTCTGCATTGGGAAGTCAAAGATGACAGTGTGTGGAGGAGATACTCTGAGCACTAGCTGGAGCTGATTGTGTTATTTTTGCCTTCACTTATATAATGCTTCTTCCTGCAAGGCACTGTTGTTTCTTTTAGCTCATCCACTACCATATCAATCCTGTGAAGCACTCACTGACTCTATCCCCATTTCACGAGCAAAGTAACTGAGGTACAAAGATAGCAACAAGCCACAATGTAAACTAAGCTCATGGTCAAACATATGCAGTGTTGTTCTGCTGTAAAAGTGGTGTTTTCCCCTCGATTTAGAGATTCCTAACTTAAAGGTCCTGCAGTCACCCCGTGGACTCTGGTGCCGGCCTGTGCTCAGCCCCGCTGGACTGATGCTGCCTGTAGAAAGTCATGCTTACTCTGCTGCCTCCTTTTCCATGGAAATTCCCATCCCTCAGCTTGGGTGTTCTCAGGAGCTATGGAGGGAGAAATCAATCTATTAATGCTAAGATATGAATGGCCAACATATCATGAACATTTGCAATTTATTTTTTTATCTTTGCATTTTAACAAGGGACATTATTAACTTAAATTTCTTAACTTCTGCACTACTGACATGGGGCTGGATAATCTCTCTGAGGGGAGCCTTGTGCAAGCAAGACAGTAAGCAGCAGCTCTGACCTCCGCTGCCAGACACCATTAGCACCTGTGACTCAGTTTGTGGCAACAAAAAATGTCTCTGGACATTGCCAGATGTTCTGAGGGAGAACCACTGCTAACAAGAACGGTTGACCTGAAAGGACATCACCTCTGGAGGGGACAGCAGGAAGTGGGATCAGAGCCAACCTTTGGGGATGGAGCCAGCCTGTAAAAGCTGCAGGAATGAACATATTACCCTCTTTTCATCTGTTACCCATGGGAGCATTTGTAAAAGCCTCTTGTGAAACCAACGAAGAGGGGTGCAGAGAGGCCAGGAGCTCGGATGGATGCCGGAGCACACACCTTCCGGCTGCCGCCTGGGAGCTGGTCCGGCCTTGGAACGTTAGGCTGTTTTGCAGGCTGGTCCCATAGAGGGCGCTATGACTCTCTGTTCAGGCTCTGTTCTATCAACTGGACAGCTGGGCTAGAAAATTCTTAGACAAAAGAACTTAAACAGCAGAAATTTATTTCTCAGTGTTTTAGAGGCAGAAGTCCAAGATCGAGATGCTTCCAGGTCCCCTGTCTGATGAGGGCCCAACTCCAAGCTAGCAGAGCCTTTCTGTGGCCTTATGTGGCAGGAGCACAAAAAAGGAGACCAAGCCCTGTATTTCTTGGTGCAGGGTACAGACCCCAGCAGGAGGGCTCCAGGCCTGTCCACCCCCAGAGCCCCTGCTTCCTGAACCCCACTTTGGGTTGGGCCTGCAACAATGACCTGGGGATACAATACTGAGTGTAGCATGGGCACTGTGTGGTCACCTGGTTTACTCAAGGTCACGCAGCTTGGGGAGGGCACTGAGACCTGCACTAGGGCTGTGGCCTGCAGCTGCACTATCACCCTTCAGCTTCAAGATGTGAGCTTGCTGGTACTGGATGGAGCTGGGTGGGGCTGCCTGGGGTGAGCCAGTGGCAACGGCAAGGGCTCTAGCAGCTGTGCAGCCAGTGTGTCCTTGATCTCCTATTTGGAGAAACTGGCCATTCTGCATCACTCCCATAGTGTGGCATTTGGTGACCTTGTTGGGGCAAGGGGCTAGGAGGGGGCAGGAACTCTGACAGCTCATGGGCCCTGCTGCCCCAGGCTGGACACTGTGTCCAAGGCCTGCTGGACATCTGGCCAAGTGAGGCACTCAAGCGAGCCTGGGCCAGCAGCCAGGGTGCAGATGCCGACAGCCTGTGTGTGGACAGGCAGCTGGCCACTCTGCTCACAGGAGCCTTTCTCCACTGAGCCAGGGTCCACCCCACAGGCAGAGCCATCCAAATCCCAGGTCTGTCACCCAAGGCAAGACTGCAGATAGTCTCTTCCCAGGTCTAAGTGACAGTACACTCATTGCTGAGCCTTAACGGGTCCCTTTGGTGGGCTGGGCAGGAGCTCTTAGAGGGAGGTGAGCAACTGAAGCAGTCTCAGCTGAAAGCTTACAGCTGTGACAAGGAACCAGACCTGTAAGTGAGAGTAGTGGGGCCAAGGAGGTCGTGCTTGGGCAAAGACTCACTTCCAGGGCCTCCCTGAGAGAAGGCAATGCTCGCTCTTATGAGGAGAGGGAGCAGCATTCTGGATGGAGGGAACAGTCCACCAAGGCATGGGATAAGGTTGGGTTGGGCAGTAGCCCAAGGGCAGAGGTGAGTGGTCCTATAGCAAGTGTAGGGTTGGACCCTGCAGGCCAAGGTTCCATAGTTCTAAGATATTTGGTTAGCATCAGAGTCCCAGGAGAGAGTGGGTACAGAGAACTTAGTGGCAAGACCTAGTCAAACCCATAGAGCTGTGTGGGCTCTGTATTTTTCATATTTTATTTGTGGTAGAATAGGGACAACAGAGAGGTATGAGGAGTGTGCACAGTGGCCACACATGAAATTGGACCAGCAGGGACAAAGGTTCTGGCTGTCATAGAGCACCACAGTTCAGGGGGCTCTTTTGAGGACCACGAGGCTGCAGCTTGAATCTTACCCTCTCTGGATAGTTGGGGCTACTTTCACTCCCCACCTTGTTGCTGGCTATTGCTGAAGACAGGGACTCCGATAGTTAAGACATTGGTAGCTGAGAAATATAAATCTATTTCCTCGTGTAATTAGCTGGTTTGCCAGGGGCTGGGGAGCTTATTGAGAGACCTGACCCTTTTCAGAAAACTATAAATTAAATTTCTATTGACTTTAGTGTGAGATGTTTAAAAATATCAATGTCTTTATATCTTATATCTTTCCTTCACTTCCCTGCTCCCTACAAGCTGGTAACAAAGCCCCTCCTCCTCCTAATAATAATGGAAAATTCCTTGGGGGGAAGCTGAGGCTTTCAGCTAGGCAGGCACTTCCTGTGGTCCAAATTACAGGCTTAACACAACAACAGCTCCTACCCAGGTTGGGTGATTGAGAACCTGTCTCTTCTCATTTCCCCAGATTAAGTCTAGTTTCACAGCTGGTGGAACTTTCCCTTCTTGCCTCTGCTGGCTCATCTGTCTTCCTAGGGTGCTGTGGCTGGGGTAGGGAGAGAGGTGAAATGGAAAGCTGCTTCTCAGGGTCTCCCTGTGGTGTCTTCAGAAGTTGTGGCTCACAGCACTCAGGATGGTCCAGTATGTGGACTGCCTGGCATGCGCTGTTTTCTCCTGCCCGCCACATTCTCCATCATGCCTCTGCCATGCCACTGCTGGCAGCGCCTGGGCAGCCCAGGGAGGCTGGGCTTCGTCTGCTTTTATAAGTTAAGTCCTGACCCCCAAGCTGCTGTTCAGCCTGAGGCAACAAGATGCTGGGTTTCTAGGAAGTAATCCTGCTCCCTGGCCTGCCCATGAAGGAGAACCAGAGAGAGATTTGTCTCCTTCCTGAGAAGCCCCTCTGTCTTTTTTAGGCTCTATGGGATAGTGGGCAACACAGGCACAAGTATGAGGGATCCATACAGCAAACGGCCACAGCTCACTGTGGTGCTTTTTTTTGTGGGGGGAAAGGACAGATAAGGGGCTTGGAGCAGGTGGGGGTTGGGGAACTCCAAGCTGGCCTTTGGTATGGCAGCAGGCAGTGCCCACTTGTCAACTCCACAAGTTCTCTGGCTGCTTAGCACATCACATCCCCAGGCGGTGCTAAGGAGGAGCTGGAGAAGATGCCTTCCCAGAGAGGCAGAGGAGCCAGAGAAGATGCTTTCCCAGAGAGGCAGACAGGAGTGTGGCTGAGCTTGCAAACTTCTGGGTGTGGACAGCGCTGGGTGCTGAAAGGACAGCGTCCAGTTTGGAGCCTGGCTGCTGCCAAAGCCAGGTAGAGCGCTCTCCCCAGCTGGAGTCCAGAGGCACTATGTGCGCCTGAATTTTTCCACTCATCCGCTCTGGAATCCTATCGATGCAGTCTTGGCAAAGATGGCTTGAGCCTGAGAGCTTTTCCCATCTATTTTTAAATAAAATGGAATTCCTGTTGCTTGCATGAAATTTGCTTTAACTGGGTGTTTTCATGACCCACTTCTCTGGGGTTTCAGGACAGGGGCATGGTGACAATCAGATTGCTGACAAGGCCAGAATCACAGGTGTGTAAGACATGACACTAACAACATGAATGATTAATGAGCCAGTTGCTGAAGGACATCCTAAATGCAGGAAGCAGAGACTTTCAGCTATGATGCAGGATTCACTTTCTGGAACCTTCTGAGATGCAGTGAAGCTACCAGTGCAAATGCTCCTAGAAGAGGAGGGAGCAGGAACATGGATGCAGAGTCTCTGTTCACCTGGCTGGCTCCCTCCAGCTTCCTCACTGAGGGGCCTAGCTCTTTGCTGCCCCCAAGAGGCTGTGGCAGCTGCCAATGGCTCCCCATAACCACCGAAACAGGTCCTGCTTTTCTTCTTTCCTTTATGTTTATTTTTGTTTTTGTTTGCTACAGGTTCGTGCTATGCAGCTTAGGCTAATATTGATCCTCCTGTCTTAGCCTCCCCACCGCTGGTATTACAGGTGTTTGCCACCACCCCTGGTTTGGTGGCCTGCTTGGCACAGAGCTGCACAACATACAGTACTGGGGATAGAACCTGAGTCCTTGTGCTTGTTAGGCAGGGGCTTAGACTACTGAACTATCTCTCCAGCCCTTGCTTTATTATATGAGAAAAGAGGAGCACATTTGTGTCTTTTCCTGTCCAGGAACCCTACACAGCCTTGCCTACCACCCCAGTGCCTGTATTCCAGTTAAAAGGAGGCCACAATTGCCTGCCTCCCTCCTTTGGGAGCCAACTTGACCATGGCTGACCAGAGTCCACTTTGCTCTGATTTCTGAATTGAGACTGATGAAGTGCAGGGCTTCACCTTAACAGGATGAGGGAGTCTGGGCCTTCCACAGTTTGGATGCTTGGTCACAGTTGCTTTGCTCTTCTGCAGAGTGAGAACAAGGAAGAAAGAAGGAGATCCCAGCATGTGGCCAGCCAACCTGTGCAGGGAATCAGCAGTGCATCTCCCTCCCTCTGTGCCTGGGCTGGCGCTGCTTCCCTTGGCCCACCCCGGCTAGTGTGGCAGGCTCAGAGAGAGCAAGCCCAGTTATCCCATGTGGCCATGGGAAAAGTAGGTAGGTGAAGGCTCAAGAGTGCCCCTGAACATCTGGCGCAGGTGTGGCAGGCACATACTTGTGAATGTGAATGGTTCATCTCTAATCTTCCAGACAATGGACAAGTTAGCACTGTGCCCACTGGCCCTTTGCTCAGTGTAATTAACCAGAAAACTCCCAAACCTGAAGCAGGCTCTGTGGCGATGAGTGCTGGAAACCAAAGAGCCAAAGGCTTAAAGGTTGACCTGCCATTGAGATTAGTGTCATTTACAGTTGAGGACAGTGACTGCTACTCCAGAGGACTTTTCTTTCAGCAGGACTTGTCATGCTAGGTGATGGTGGAATGTGTCTGGACAGAACTAGGGCTACAGACCCTCAGGGCTGCAGACAGAGCTGGGGCAGGAGGGTGTCCAGCAGCTGACACCTGAGTGTGCTGAGTCCAGAGGCCCGAGAAATGGGACTCCACTTTCCAGTCCTTGGCTCTGAAAGGGCCCCTTCCCAGAGCAGCCCATCTCCTCCCCTGGGGGGCACCTCCCACTGGGCCCAGTGTCTGCCCTCTTGTTCTAGATGGTGACACCAGTGTCTCCACTGGCTTCTGTGTTGATTCAGCTCCTGGCCTGCCACAGACTCCTTTTGGGTCTGCAGAGCAAAGTCCAGGCCTTGCCTATCCTGCCCTCTTCCTTCCTCTTACACACTACCCCCAAAGCCCCTTCCCCAGAGGGTTCCCTCCAGGCCCTGTCCAAGCTGCTTCTTAGGAAGCTTCCCAAGTCCTTTGCACACCCAACTGAGCGCTGGGATCAAATATGCGGTCCACTCTGATACTGGAGTAGCGCCCCCCACCAGGTGAACTTTAATCCAGATCTTGATGAGAGCCAGGAACTTGCTCTCCTGGAGGTGTCCACTCCCAGGCCTCAACTGGCAGGAGTCAGCTCCCGCATCCTCCTGGCATCCTGATCAGGCGGCCTCTTGTGCGATCTTGCCTGTGTCAAAGGGGACAACCAGGCCACTCAGGAAGGAGCAGGTCTGCATGGCCCAGACGCCTAGTTCAGCCCAGTTTTTTCTTTGTCCCTCTCCACCTTGTTTCCTTGCTTTCCCCCTCCCCTCCGGGAGCCAGCGTTGGCGTCGCAGGGGTTAACGGGGGCGGGGCGAGGCGGCAGGCGGAGCGAAGTGGCCCCTGCGTCTCCGCGCGCGGCCTGCCCGGCAGGAGCGCGGAGCCGCGGCTGCTGCGCCTCGGCCATGCGGCTCCAGGGCCGGGGGCCTGGGCTGGGGCCCGCGCCACCCCCCTCGCGCCGTCTCCGCTGAGCCCGCGCCCACCCTGGGCGCTGTCCGCCACCATGGTGCAGAAGTCGCGCAACGGCGGCGTGTACCCCGGCCCGAGCGGGGAGAAGAAGCTCAAGGTGGGATTCGTGGGGCTGGACCCCGGCGCGCCCGACTCCACGCGCGACGGCGCTTTGCTTATCGCCGGCTCCGAGGCCCCCAAGCGCGGCAGCATCCTGAGCAAGCCGCGCGCGGGCGGCGCGGGCGCCGGGAAGCCCCCCAAGCGCAACGCCTTCTACCGCAAGCTGCAGAATTTCCTCTACAACGTGCTGGAGCGGCCCCGCGGCTGGGCGTTCATCTACCACGCCTACGTGTGAGTGGCCGGGGCGCGGCGATCCCATCCCGGCTGCAGGGCACGGCGGGTCCCGGGTGCGGGCCGGGGTCTAGGTCGGGGAACCGCGTCCCTGGTCGAAGCAAAGGGTGGCGACCGGAGCATGATTTTGGAAGTCCGCCTGCAAGTTCTAGGGTCAGGGCCGGTCCAGGGGCGGCGTGGCGCCTGGCCCGCTGGCTGCACCGGCCCCTCCCCAGCGGCGCAGGCTGTGTGGCGCCGGAGCCCCCTCCCCCGCAGGCTGGGAGGCCCCTCCCCGCGGCCCGCTGCGCGGAACAAAGGGCCGGCGGCGAGGGAGCACTGCGCTGCCGGGTCTGGACCCTGGTTGGCTTCTCCTCAATGCCCTCCCAACTTCTCGCCCTCCCTTGGAGCTTCTGGGCCGCTGAAATGGGGGAGGGGTCCCAACTTCCTTGCGCCGGGTTCTGGGCTGTGGGCCGCTGCCAGTGCTGCCCTGTCTATATGTGAACCCATCCTTTGCTGGACCTGAGTGTCCTCGCCGCTGCGCTCAGTGCAGCCACGACTGCTGACTGCCCCTGGCGCTCTGGTCCCCAGATCCCTGCAGATAAAGGTGGGGACCGGGAGCTGCTGCGCGGCGCCCAAGCATTCAGCCCTCACCCGAGGCCTCGTGAGGGTGCTGAGCCTCTTGGGGTAGGGCTGGTGGGCAGCCGCCGTTTCGTGTACACATGGATGTTAGCGTGTGATACTGCGTGAGAGCTGCGTGTGATTGCGTGTGCGCGTGCGAGTGTGCGCACGGCCTCCCGGTGTGAGGTGCTTCATTCCCATCCTAGCTAAAGCAGGGCTGCAGGAAGAGAGCTGAGACTCAGCCATTTTGTGTGAAAGAGGCATTTTGGAATAGGAATGAGGAATGAATTATGGGAAAGTACCCAGACAGGTGCTCACCAGAGCTGTGAGGGGTGTGTGACCTGGGACAGGGTGAGGTGGGGGCTTCCCTGGTGGTACTAGAGCTGTGAGAGTGAACAGTGTTGAGTGGCAGCCCTGCCTCTCCCAGAGAAGTGAATCTGACTTTCCCCAGGGCGGGGGCACAGGCGGCAGGGGGCCAGGGGCCAGTGGCCAGCGGCCAGCGTCTCACTGCCTAATTCTCAGAAGAGCCCATGTGCTCTCATCTGCCCTCTGGCTGCCACCACCTCCCTCTCTGCCTGTCTACCCTGGCTAGCCAGGTTGTGGCCTGTGACCATGGGCAGGACGAAGTTCAGGGTTCACAGGTCTGGGAGGGGACATGCTGGGTTGGAGGCCTCTCCAGGGCTCCCTGGGTGACATGACCTCTGTGTGGACCTGCCCCCCACCCCATGCCCTGTCTGAGCTGGTTGGCCCTCGTTCCTGCTGCTTTCCTCCCTGTCCCTTTCCCAAGCTGAAGCATCCAGAATGCACAGCAGAGTGTTTCCTGGCAGGAAACAGGCTGAGAAAGGTTGTCCTGATAGGAAGGTTCTGTGTCTGCCCAACCTTGGCATGCCTGCCGCAGGGTGAGACTCTCACCTTCAGCCTGCCTGGGACCTCTCCTCCGCCTTTTGAAATGCCAGCTTCCTGGCAGGAGTGGCTGTGGAGAGGAGGCCCCACTGCTGTGGAGCTCTCTTTGTGGGATGAAAGCAGCAAGAGCCAGAGTGCTTAAAGAGTAGAAGTCTGGAGGCTGACTTGGGAGCACTCAAGTCTCCTCTCAGTCTTTGCAAATCTTTGTTTCTTCATCAGCAAAGGTGGTACAGCTGCTCCTACCCCTGGGGTTTGTGAAGCCAGACAGAGAAGGGTGTCTAGCCCTTCCTGGCTACCCAGTGGCCACCATTCAGGGTAGCACAGCTCATAGCTGTTGTTACTTATCACCAATTCCCCATGTCCCCGGGTGTAGAGCCTGGATGGCATGAGCTTCCTAAGTGTGACCAGCCCATGCTGCTTGCTAGCCTGGCATGCACTGGCCTGTGCTATGCATCATGCCCCATTTGGCTTGTTCATTAGTTCATAAGGAAGACTGAGTCTCTCCCTAGGTTCTGGAGCAGCCAGTGGAGGCTTGGAGTGGATGTGAGTCCTGTACCTGGCCAGCACTAGGCCTCCTGGGCCATTCTCCATCCGTCTTCCAGAGGTAGAGCTCTTCCAGGCTGTCTGCTGGCTCTGCTACATTTGTGGGGGACAGCTGCTGTCCAGGGTCAGGAGGGGTGTGTCTGCCCCATAGCAGGGCCCAGTGATACAACATGGTGGAGCCAGGACCATTGCACACTGTCTGTAAGCCCCTGGAGGTGGGGGCCAACCTTGCCTGGGGTACAGCATGGGAAGCGCCTGCTTGACTGCCACCCCTCCCAAAGCCAGTGGGGCCATGGGAAGGGCTTTGCAGTGCATAGATTACCCACAGGGGGCTGCCTGGGCAGGAAGCTACCTGGGTGAACCCCAAGGGCCCTCTGTGAGCCCGAGTCCAGCACGCCAGCCGGCTCTTATGCTACCCAGCATGCATGTGGAGCTGGGCAGTCACAGCAGAGGTCTCCACGTGGCTGGGTAGCAGAAGAAATAGGAACGAGGCACAAGATGCTTCTGTTGTGTGCTGCCTCGCTTCCTTCTCACCGCCAACCTGCCAGAGAGATGTAATGGGGAAACAGGCTGGGAAAGGCTGTCCTGATAAGCAGAGGTGGCTCCACTCGGGTGAGACCTTCTAGGTGCAGGTGGCTTGGGCTTCCAGCATCTCTTCCCCTGAGTGGGCAGCAGGTGAGAGCATGAGAAGTAGGCCAGATGGAAAGTCTGGGGTTGAGGACTGCACCGCCCTGGGGCACCCTGTGGCAGGCTCCTCGGTCTCCACAGGTTCAGCTGCACTGGGGAGACCTCTGAGGTTGCAGGTCTGAGGCTGCTGGCTGGCCTGGTGTCACCTCCCAGGTGAGAAGAGAGTGAGGGGGCCTTGCCTTGGGCTCCTGCTGGCCTGGGTGATCTTGTGTGGTGGAGCCCAGGCTGCCCTCTGCCCTTCCTGGAGCCCCATGTTCATTTACCCTGCCCCTGCCTTGGCTGGCTGTTCCTGAGGGGGAAGTGCACAACTGCTCTCCCCAGTGCAGGAAAGAGGTGGCCAAAGGAGAGGTTGCCGGCTCGCAGGCGCAGAGCACAGCAGAAGGAAGGGAGATGGAGCATCAGAATGGTGCACCTCAGCCTCCAGCAGGCTTTCTGCAATCCTCCCTCCAGGGGAGGGGGAGGTAATGTCCATTGACGAGGAGTTAGAGGATCTTATGGAAATTTCCCAAAAGGTGAAAATGCCTTAGAGAGTTGCCGTTTCCAGGGAAACCTGGATTTGGGTGGGGGCAGGACTTGTCCAACTCCCCAGCCTCCTTGCAGGATTTCTAACCCTCACCAGTAATTTAAAGTGAAATTACTGTGAAAGAATGGAACACTCTTAATCACTCTGTCTGATTACTTGTGGAGTAAATTTCAACATTTTTGTTGCTGCAAGGCAATAAAACAAGTAATTAACAGGCGGGCAGGAAGCCCTTTGGGCATTTCACAGATTAGAGAGCAGAAAACCTCAATTTTACAGGATTCTGCATGAGTCTGATGTTCAAACCAGTCTGCACAGAGATGCAGGAGAATGCACCTTGTGGCCAGCAGGCCTGAGGCATTTGATATGGACCCTATGTGTCCTAAGGACACTCGATCCCTGATGCTGGCCCTTGGGCAGGAGGTCCCACCGCAGTTCTGCATGTGCTGAACCTGGGAGCCCTGGAGAGCTGAGAGCACTTCCTGGGCTGAGGGTTAAGGCTGCTGACGGACAGGGTGAGGTCAGTGTTTCTCCAGGATGCTTTAGCTGGTGAACTGGCCCACAGACCTCTGTTGGTACATGCATGCGCTTCTGCTGGCTGAGTACATCCACACTGCACTATGTCCATACTGCATGCCTGCCTGAGCCAGGGCTCTGAGCACCTGAATATGGGAAAGTACAAGCCTGACCTGGCCCCGGCCTGGAGGGTGCACATCCCCTCCTCCCCTGCTTAGAGGAGGGGCGGGGCTGGGCTAGCCTAGTTGTTGGGTGGTCAGGGTGGGACAGCAGGTCCACTGCATGCACTGAGTCCAGGGAAATGGGCCAGGCTCTAGGGCCATGGACCCTTTGAGGACTTCGTGGAGGCTGCTGGGCTTTGGTCTTGTCCATACAATGGCTGGGCTGCTGCAGGAAGGATGGAGGGGCTGTGGTCTGTGTGCTGTTTACTGTCCTCTCGAAGTTGGATAGGATAGTCAGGGCCAGGGCCAGGCCTGCAAAAGGCTCAGGTGAGAGCAGAAGGCCCCATTAGAGTGGAGGTTGCCAGGGCCCAGGCTGGTGGTGCCTGCTGTCCCTCCCTGAGGGGAAGCTAATGAGGGAGTTAGTGCCCGTGGTGAGGGACCTTGACTTGTGTCCTTGCTGTTCCAAATAGCACCCAGGCAGACTCCCACTGTGGGTTGCTTTGGATATTTTTAAGTATAAATGAGGCTTATCTTGGAGGCGGAAGTGGCGAGGTGAGACCTGTGGGTTGAGGGCAACGGTGGCCTCATCTCCCCACCCAGGGCTTAACTGCTGGACCTCTAACTGCTAACTGAATGCTTCAGTGGGTATAACTGGAGATTGGTGGAGACCCAGAGTCACCTCAGGGTGAGTGGGTAAGGTTGGCTGGGGTTGGAGCCAGGGACCTGGCTGGCCAGCTCTGCTCCTGGATATGGTTGCCATGTTCACACAGCTCTATCACTGTGATCTTTATGACCACCACTGAGGTTCAGCAGAGGGGCCTTCACCCCTGGACTGGGAGGGACAGTGGCTGGCCCTGTCTTAGATGGTGTCTCTCAACCTCCTGCCTCTCAGCCAGGCTGTTGACAGGTTCTCAGTCCTGTCAGCTACAGGCTGGGTCTTGATGGGTTCTTTGGACTGCTGCTTACCAAGAAGCTATGCATCTCGACCTGGGACCCAGGTTCTGAGCACTGGAAGGTCCTGAGCATCAGAGACCTCTGTGTTTGTCCAGTGGAGCTGGCCACACAGCCGCCAGCACTTGTCCTGGATGGAGGGCTTGCCTGTGTCTGTCCTGAGGCTGGGGGACAAGTGGTACATGCTCCAGCATTCTCATGGTTGGGGCATGGAGAAGAATGATTTCAGTCCAGAAAATGCCATCGTGGGCAGGTTTTAGCAGCAAGCTCCTCAAAATTGTGAAAGAACTGCCACTTAATTCCCATGGACGTCTGGATCACACTCAGACTGCGTCTGACCATCCCCTGATGCCTCTACTCTGACACAGCCTGGTGAGGCTGAGCCTATCCTCATAAGACAGAGCTGGCTGAGGGCAGAGATCCTGCCAGGTATGACTGCTTACCTCTGCTTGGCTGCAGCACAACTCTGCCTTCTGAAGCCAGTTTGCTGATGGCTCCAGGAGCTTCTTAGTGCCACACCAGGCCATGCCTCCGAACATGCTGGAGATGCCTCATGCATGTCTCTTGCACACTGTCAGCCCTTGGTCTTCTGGGGTCCCCACACAGGGGACCCTGATTGCTGCTGCCCTTTGTCTCCAGCTCTTTGTTGAGGCTCCTGGGTGTGTCGGAAGTGGGCAGGTGCAGTGCTTTACATGGGATTCTGTGTCGTGGCTGGAGTTGGGATCTTGGAAGAGAGTTCTGATCAGGGCCAAGAAGGGCTCTGCACTGTGCAGACACCCAGGGTACCCAGGACTGTGGCTTTGGAGCAGGACAGGGCTACCAGAGTCCTTGGGGCATTTTGTGTTCCTTTTGTGGTCTCATCCCCAAGTGCTGCCTGAAGCCAGGGGCCTGGGAGTTTGAGACTTTCCCAGTGCTGAAGGGGATGTGAGTATCTGTACAGCTCTATCCTTAGGCTGGGTGGTGACCCTTAATCACCAGGAAGCTTTGGGCTCCCCTGACCATGGACCCAGCACCCCTGCAGTTGGCCAAAGGGAGGGGCTGCCAGTGGGCAGAGCCCAGGACTTGTCTAGCTCTTCTTGCAGAGGAAGTGAGGGCTTGGCATGAGAGGCGGGATATGTTCCAGACGTACTCCGGGTTGGTTGTCCCTAGGCTGTTCTGTAAATGTCCAGAGGAGTAAATATTTGGTATGTTCTGACAGGATTGGTTGGGATCTGTGTCTGCCGATAGGCGATTTGGTCTGCCCTGGCTTCAGGGAGGCCCTGCCTATAGAGGGCTGAGTCCTTGGTTGGGGCCAAGGCCTGCCGCTGCATCCATCTCTCTCCACTGGAGCCCATAGCCCCAATCTGCTCTGGAGGCCCTTAGTGCTGCTTTTCTGTTTAGGCTCAGAAAAATATTTATAGGATCAGGAGGAAACAATCGAACTCTTCTTATATCCCAGGTTCTGGGGGTGGTGTTGCAAAGCTGCAGGAAGTGAGGTCAGGGGTGAGGAGTTTTGGGAAATATGTCTCAAAGGCACTGCAGAATGAGTCACAGAGCACCTGGCTGATGTGTCCTGCACCTCACAGAGGCTCTGAGCTGGGCTGGTGGGGGGCTGGCCCAAAGCAAAGGGACACTTGGGGGTCCAGGGTCCACTCATCCACAGTGACAGTGTGGGGAGCGGCAGCTTCTTTCAGTGTCATTGGGACCAGGTTTGTCACTGGGGCCAGGCTTGGTGCAGTTACGCAGTGTCACCTGGAGGCAGCAAGTCTGGGAAGTGGAGCTCAGTATGGCACAGGCCGCCGGGGCTGCCTTTGTAGCTGGGTGGGCCAGTAGCAGGGCACTGTCCCTTCTCACTTCTCCTTCCAGGACTGGTCACATTTGCATGAAACACAGAGCCACACAGAGGCAGAGAAGTGCAGCAAGGGTAGTCACATCCAGGGAGGAAGATGGCCCAGCCTCTCTTCTCCTCACGGGCAGCTGGGCTCTGGGCTTTTCCCACCTTGAAGGCAGGCTGTTATTTCTGTAATAAAAAAACTAATGGGACTGCGCAGCAGATGCAAGGGCCTTGAGACTCACAGGAGGCCTCGATCTTCTGGGGCCAGGGTCTGAGCACCTTCTGGCTGGGTCTCTCTGGAGGGCCGCTGAGGCTGCAGAGAGCTGACTTGGTAGCATGTGGAAGAAGTTGAGGGATGGGACTGCGGCAGCAGGCAAGCAGCACGGTGCTTCTTCCTGAACATGGGCAGCTTCACTTTGTCTTACAGAAATGCCGGCAGGGGCTGTTGGGAGTTTTGGATTACAAAAACAACACATGCCTGTTCTGCAGGCAGTGGGAGAACACTGGAAAGCGTGAGGAGGCACGTTGCTCTTCCTGACTGATTTTCAGGCTTCTGTCCCTGTGTGCTTCTTGGGCTCTTGTCTCTTCTCAAGTGAAGAGCATCATGGGATTTCCTCAGGAGTTAGCTGGCTGTGGGTTGGCCTCTTTTGGGTGTCCAAGTGTGTCACATCCCTTGGGCTGTGTCACTGTGAACACTTAGTTATGATGGCTCTGACTGGGACATGTGTTTGTGGTGCCCCACCTGTGTGCCTGCAGGTCCCAATGCCCTCAGGTGTGTCCTGTGCAGGTGTCCAGGTGGGCTTGCTATGTGAGTGGGTGACAGGGTGACTCTGTCCTCAGCGGCTTTATCTGGTACATTAGTGAGGTCATTGAGTGTTGACCAAGGCCAAGGGCTGGCTCCAAGGGGCTCAAGGTGGCATGAAGTCCCATCTGTGGCTGGAGATAGGGGTGGCTGGGGACTAGCACTGTGAGTGCTGAGCCTGCTTGGGGCACCATGTCCCTCGAGTCTCCTGCTGTGGATCCATGGTGACTGCATGGTGGCCCACTAGGGTACCAGCGAGGTACCCTAGACTGGGGGCAGCTGGGTCTTGCTCTTTTAAGAGCCTAGGGGGAGTGTGCCAATGCACAAAGTGAGCAGTGCCATGGGGGTCAGTCTCTCGCTAGTAGTGTGTAGCTACCAGCTGCCTCGGAACCTTGTTATTGTCCCCCAAAGACCCCACTCCACTAGGGGTCGCACTACCTTACCCCTGCTCCTGGATCTCTCAGGTCCCCTCTAGCTGTGTCTGTGTGTAGGGTGTGGAGCCTCAGTCTTCCGGGCCTGTGAGGATTGCACAGTGCCATCGATGGCCATTTGTGTGTTCTATGTTAGGTTTTGGACATTGGGGTCCGTGTCAGTGGTCACATGTGCCACTTCTTGGGATGTGGCCTTATTTCTCTCTCTCACTGAACCACCCACCTAGGTACAGGTGTGACCAGGCTCACGGGTATGCTCAGGCCCACACAGGTCCTTCTCTTGGCCCCTTCTTGTCTTTGTTCCCGTCCCTGTCAGCGTTCACAGACATGCTCCTGGGAAGACAGAGACAACCTCATGGGCCAGGGAACAAGGTGCCTGAGTCAGGGCTCCAGTCACGATGGGGTAGGCCCTGGGTGCAGCATCAGACGGTGGGGGTGGGGACCCTGCCTAGCCCTGCCTAGCACCTCTGGCTTGGTGCCTAGCACCTGTGGTGGCTAATGAGAGTAAATCAGCCACACAAAACTGTGGTCTCCAGGGATCTCAGGCAAGACAGGCCAAGTCACAAGACTGCGCCAAGGAACTGAGGTCCTGTGCTGGAGCAGCAGCTTCCCACCAGGCCCCAGGTCCACCCCTCCTGAGGGCATGGTTGTGAAAGCAGCATTGGGTGGTGCCCCTTGGGGGCATGGGTCCTTGTGGCCCTCAGGCTTCTGATGGGGTTGGTGGGCTCATCCTCTAGCACTCTGTAGCCCTATCCACCTGGAATGAGTCAGTACTGGCATCCTGGGGTCAGTGGTGACAGTGAGGGGAGCCCCCAAGTAAATAGGGCTTGGTGGGGAGCTGGGCCATTTGTGGAGGCTCTAAATGTGAGCCAGTGGTTGGCCTCCTCAGGGCTTGGAGCTCCCTGAGCTTTGGTCTGTTGGGGCCAGGGATGATGACCGAGTACCTGGGGGGCTGATGCAGGTCTGGCTCTTGTGGGCCACCATGCCACCTCCCAGGGCTGTGGCCCCAGTGGGTACTTTCTAGTTGGGTGGTGGGTGGTGGTATGACGGGAAGGCCCAGTGACTGAGGAGCACGCCTCACATCTGGGCTGTAGCTTGGGCAGCCGTCAGCACTCTTGCTGTCCTCTGCTCCCCAGATTGGAAGAGGCAGTGGTCCTGGCAGCAGGGCAGTTCATTAGAGGCGAAATTAGATTCCAGGCTGCAGTGCGGGCTGCGGCCTAATGGACGAGGCGGGCAGCGGCCCTGGGGGAACCCTTCAAGTGTCTGGGCAGGGAGTGCGCTGTGGCCTCCCCTGGGTCATGCCTTGTCCCAGGGCTCCAGCTCCTGGTCCTCAGCCTCAGCAGGGTGCAACCTTATTGGAACAGGCACTAATCTGGCAAGGTAGATTTTTTTTTTTTTTTTTTGTCTTTTTGAGACAGGGTCTCACTATGCAGTTCAGGCTGGCCTTAAGCTCACTTTGTAGTTCAGGTTGGTCTCGAACTCACAACAATCCTCCTGCCTCAGCCTCCCAGTGCTGGGATTACAGGCCTGCGCCACCATGCCTGGCTTAGGCAGGGTAGATTCTGCAGGGAGCCATGGGCACAGCCTTCTGTGGAAGAGGTTGTGTCTGTAGCCGAATCCCTCATGGACCACACCAAGTTGCTTTAGACCTCCATTTTCCCATCTATAGAATGGGGATTGAGTGCCTTCCTGCCTGCAGGTTTGCTGTTGGCCCAGTGATATGACCATGGAAGTTGGGCATGGGCCGGAGACCAGAGGGGAGGCTGTGACAGTGTACCTGTGTTAAAAACAGGATGGGCCAGGGAGGGGCTGCTGCTTCCCTGGGCCCAGGGTGTGAGGCATCAGAATGGCTCCGACCCAGAGGAGTGGGGAGGGACGGGGGAGGGAGCAGAGCAGTCTCACTGGGGCAGGGCCCTCCCTAGGGTGCACACATGTGTGTGACCACCCTCATCTCGGGACCTGCCAGTGCTGGTCCTCTGCCCCATGCCCAGGCCCTGCACCACAGCCTGGCTTCCTGTTCATCTCCTCCTGTTCTGAGGCCACCCGAAAAGGGGTCCCAGGTCTTCCCAGGGCTGAGGCAGCTGCCTGATGTCCTTCCTCACACCAGTGAAGTCCTTTCTGCTACTGGGTAGATGGCCCTTTTCTTTGGAATGCTAAGGAGACCTGCTCCTTTCCTGTGGCCGGGTGTGATTGGGGCCTGAACGTGTGCTGGAGCTCAGGATTATGCAGCCAGCCTGACCCTCACACATGGGCCAAGTAGCCCATGCCTTCCCCTGTCAGGTCCCTCCCTTCCCCTGTCCTGGCTCTGGGAATCTGGGGCCCAGGACTAGCTGTTAGTGATGCTGGTATCCTTGGCAACCCTTGCCAGGGGAGTGTCTCGAGGCTGAGTCATAATTATATTGGAAAACCCTTGTGCTGTAATTCTGGGCTGCAGGAAATCAGCATCCTCCCACCTGGAGATCTCCTGTCTGACCCTGGGAGGCTTGGCCGGTTCCTGGACTGAGATGGCGGAAAGGCCTCTGCTGCAGGGGCTCCTTGGCCTCAGCCTCCAGGTGGGGTTGGAAAGCTGTGTCTCAACTCAGAATGGGGTCCCCAGCCTGGGCTCTTGTTCTGCTACCCATCTTTTTCTGGGCCAGTAAAACATGGGCTTCCCAGTCTGAATGGGGGTCACAAGGTCAGGCCTGGGGAAGACCTTGGACCTCTGAACACATAGGAGGCTGAGCAGCCCCTGTGGCACCTCTGCAGGGAAGGGAAGGGTGCTCCATTGTCTACTGCTTCTGTGGGCCAAAGACTGGGACTCCGCACAGCAGGCTGAGAAGCGCCTGCCTCAGGGATGGAAGAGAAGGTGGGATGGGCTGGGAGGAACACCAGCTGAGTAACCCTATGGGCCTTTGACCCTGCAGGGGCTAAGGGTCTGAGTGTGACTGTCCCCTCCCTTGCTCCCTTGCCTGTAGTCCTCTCCTCTGGGGCTTGGGACTGGATTCCATCGTGTCCCAAATCACTGAGGCCTCTGTTTTGGGCACTCAGAGTGCAGGGCAGTGGGGTACAGAGGAAGTGGCACTTGCACCAGGCTCAGAGCTTTAGGGCTCCTATGTCTAATGGGCTCGGGTGTGGGGCAGGTGGCAGATGCCACTGTGGGCTGGGTAGGTGTTGGATACTGACTGCAGCCATGACATTCATGAGTGTCCTGGACTTGGGCGGTGGTTACCACACAGTCCTCTCCTCAGGAATCTTCGTGCCCAGGGGAGGAGGCTGGATTTACAGTCTGTGCTACCTCCTGTTCTGGCACCTTCAGCACTGGTATGTGGGTGACTCCCCCCTGCACTGGACAAAATCTTTCTTCTGGGTTGGGGGCCCAATCTGCTGCCTTCCAGGCCTGGTTGGAACTCCATGCATGTTGGTCACTGGACCTTGTGGCCCATCATATATGCCCTGTCCCCAGGGACTCTGGAATGTTCTGGATGCTTGGACTGAGCCCTGTAGGAGCAATGTGAAGAGCGCCTGGTCCCCAGCACCTCAGATGTTCTAGTGTGTGAGGAGCGAGCCTCTCTGGATGCAGTATTCAAACCTGCACAACTGTCCCTGACTTGCTCTGTTTTCCAGTCTGGATAGACACCCCCTCCACACCCTCGGGCTCCCCGTGGGCCTCCCCTCAGCTGCCACCTGCCAGGGACGCCCTGCCTCTTGGGCTCTGTGGATCCAGTCTTGCTCTGCTGATGCTGTTCTGTGCTGGGGGACCTTTCAGTGGCCCTCCCGGGCCTCTGCTGGTGCCCAAGCCCCAGGGGCTGGCTTGGGGTCCAGGCGACAATGCTTCCTTGGGAGAAGGTACTGCCAGGTGGGTAGAGCCATAGAAAGCATATGAGATGCCTGCACTTTTTTTTTTTTTTTTTTTAGGACACAGTTAATTAAATAAATCAGCTAATGAGTAAAAGAAATTAATTGCAGTTTTAAAATGTGACTGTATGTTTGCATGTTCTGTCTGCCAGCAGGACCTGCTGGTTGGTGCCTTTGCTGCCTGCTGCCTGCTCCACCACCCGGGGACCGGGAAGCAAAGGGGCCTGCCTGGAGCTGTTCTCAACTGCCTATGGGAAGGGGGTAGCCCTGGGCTGTGCATCTGGCCAGGAGTCAGTCCACACAGGGTGGGCAGCAGGGGGGTTGTATACTGTCACTGGTCTCCTGGGACTCGGACCCAGGTTCTTGGTGGTTGGTAGACCCTGCCCTGAACACAGGCTGGGGCCAGCTGTTGCTATGGCCGGGTAGGAGGAGGTGGTGGTGGCCAGGAAGGGTCCCCAGAGCCTCACAAGGAGAATTGAGCGGGTCAAGGGTCGGGGCATTGTCTTGGGGACAAGTTCTGTCTTCCTACCCTCAGCGTCCCTGGGCAGCTTCTACGCAAGCGCTTGGACTTTCCCACGCATACAGCTTGGCCTACTGGGCCTATGCCCCTGCGCCCACATAGCTGGCTCATGCCCTGTCCAGCATGCTTGTCTGGCACTTGGGTCATGCAGAGCCCAGTGTCTTCGCCGGCCTCCACCATCAACCAGCCATAATGGGCTGCTCTGCCCTGCTCAGATGCTGGCCAGGCAGTCAGTGAGCTGGGCAGGCAGAGTGGCTGGGAGACCTGGGTCCTCCCCACCCCTGGCAGCGATGCACGTTCCCTCCTGAGTGCTGGACCAGCTGGCCAGCCTGGCCCTGTCCAAGGCCCTACCCTTTAACAGCATGTGATCATCAGGTTTGTCAGCTGGCTGGACTTGAGGGCACAGCACCTGTGTAGGTGCTGCCTGTGTCTTCAGATGTGGTGACCCTTTAGGTCAGTGGCTGTGACCACAGCAGACAACCCTCCATACTGTCAGTCCTTGAGTGAGGGAGGGACCTCAAGGCAGGACAGGGGATCAGTACCTTGTGTGGGCTTACAGATGGGCAAGGGTATGGGGACGAGTAGTGGGCTGTGAGTCTTGAGGGCCATCCACTGGGCTTGGGTGGCCACGGTGACAGCACAGGATGGGCATGCTCTATGCTCTGAGCACCACCCCAGCAGTCTGCCTGAATTGTACTGCTGTCCTGGCTTGGGGATGTGGAGTCTGGGCCTGGGGGCTCAGACCTCATAAGAGCCTCCTCCGGAGTGGGGCTCTCATCCTCAAAGTCCAGGGTAAGGCTGGGTCTTCCTGGGTCATGATGATGCTGGTCCCCTGTGAGGTGCTGGCTCGGGCTTTGCACGTGTGGTGCTGGAGGTGGAACCCAGCCCTGCAGGATCTCAGCACCTCAACGCTCAGCCTCCCTCCCAGCCCCAAGGCTTTCCTACAGGGCGACAGAGGCATCGGTGTGAGTGGGCTCTTCTGTGCTTTTCTCCTTTGATCTGAGGCTGCTTATTTCACATTCAGTGTGGTTGTTCCACAAGGGAGCCAGGGCCGGTGGAGGAAGTGACCACAGCAGCATGGTGGTGAGTCAGAGTCCCAGAGTAAGACCCACCCGTCAGTTAGCTGATCACAGCCTGGTGAGGTCAGGGTTCTTTCATTTGTGAAAGGCAGGGAGCAAATCCGAAGTGCTAAGGAGCAGGTTTGTTACCTGGCAGCCCTGGGCTCCAGGCGCAGCTGGCTCCATGTACTTGCCCTCTGGTTCTCTCAGCCTCTTCTGCACGGCACCGCTGCTGCCTCCTCCTTGTGACTTCATCTGCAGCCAGGTTTCCCATGCCTGCTGCCCCCATATCTGGTGGGAAAGAGGTTCAGAGGGTGTCTGAATTCACCCCCTTGCCTGGTAGCCCAAAGCAAGGCCCTGAGACTGACAGTCACTCCCACAAGCCTGCTGGCTTTGCTCCCAACCCTTCTGCAAAAGATAGTGGAGAGGCTTGGGTGGGTTCTTGACAGGAGCTGGGGTGGGTGGCATGCTCTGCCCAGTGAACATCAGCAGTGCCCATGATAAGAGGGTGCCTGGGCTGGAGTGGCCCCCAGGGACCGCTCTACTTGTGGTCCAAGCCCCAGCTACAGGTGGAGTGTGTCCAGGAGGGGTCCCTGTGTCCTGTCAGTGGAGAGGAGCAGGAGACAGGCACTGGGGCTCAGGGCGACAGGAAGGAGCATCCATGTGGTGGGAGCGGACCCCTTGCATGGAGTCTGACATTGGGTGTGGGCTGGGAGCTCAGCACCTGAGGCAGCAGAGGCGGGGCTCCCGGGTGGGCTCAGGAGCCCCAGGTGGGCACAGAGGAGCCTGGTGGCCTGGACCGATGCCAACCCAGGAGTGTGGTTGAGGTGTGGGTACTGTTTCCGGGTTCAGTGCCTGCCCTGAAGCTCTTCTGAGTCACTGAATGAGAGCCCTAGAGTCAAGAGGGGCACAAGGCCTTCTTAGTGCCTGCTCACCAGAGCCAGTCTCATGCTGATTACCTGCTCACCTGACACTGAAGGTATCCCCTTGCTGCTGTCGGTGGTGAGTTCTAGAAAGTGAGGGGGGCCCACAAGCACTGCCTTCTAGGCAGTGGCTGCTGACGACCCTCATGCGTAGGTAGCTGCTGGGCTGCCTAGGGCTCTAGGAGGGGAGTCCCAGAACAGATGCACAGACTCCTGCTGTCCTTCTTTATCCCAGCACTTGGGGCACCTGTCAGGGCCTGAATGGGCTTGTGGGTGGGCCTCTGTCTGCAGCCTGCTTGGGGAAGCCATGCATGACAGGTGTCTGAAGGTTTTGTACCAGACACTGACAGAATTTATCGAGAGTAGAACAGATGCCGAAGGGAATATTCTGATGCATGTGCTGGGAGCGACCATGGGCAGCCGGCAGAGGGGACCCCATGTGGGGCTGGAGGGGGCAAGGATGACCTGCTGCTGGCTGTTGGCATCTGAGCAGTGATCAGAGTGTGCCTGTGTTCTGGGAGAGGCTGTGCTTTGACATCTGTGACATGTCGGTCAGGAGTACGCCTTGGACCCAAAGCGTGAGACGTGTTCTCGTCTCATGTCCACAATAAGAATAGGGTTAATCTTGTCATTGTCTATAATACATCCACATTGGTCACAGGAGGCTGTGTGGCCACAAAAGGGGCATGGAGCACCTGGGAGGGCTTCATGGATCAGGCAATAAAGTTCTAAATGGCAGGAGGAAGAAGGTAAAGAGTAGGAATTGCACTGGAGAACCTAGGTTGTTGAGGCCGGGCCCCCAGAACTTACAAGGAGAAACAGAACAACTTTGAGCTTCCTGGAAGACAGGGCAAAGCTAGAAAGAAGATAATCTAGAGCCGGGCATGGTGGCGCATGCCTGTAATCCCAGCACTTGGGAGGCTGAGGCAGGAGGATTGTTGTGAGTTCGAGACCAGCCTGAGCTACAAAGTGAGCTTAAGGCCAGCCTGAACAGCATAGTGAGACCCTGTCTCAAAAAGACAAAAAAAAAAAAAAAAAAAAAAAAGAAGAAGATAATCTGAGAAATTCTTGCTGAGTGTAGGATCTAAGCAAGCATTCTGCTTCCGAAAAGCCTAGGAAGGAGATGCTTGCATATGAGGAAAAGGATGAATGCTTATTCACTGCCTTCTGGACAGGTGCTGTGGCACTGGCTCCCTTTTTTATTTGGTCACTGTTGGTGGGCAGACATGCCTGTTTCCTTCTGCTCTGGGTGTCCCAGGGTATGAGGTCATGGGCTGAAACCAGAGAGATCAGGCAGGGGGCAATATGGGGTTGGGATGCTGGGGGAAGCTCACATGGTGGTGACCCACCTGCCCTGGGGTAATGCCCTGGAACCCTGCAGGCCGCAGCAGCATGGACTGTGACCCCTCTGTACTTCCCACTGGGGCCTTGGGTTCGTGTTGCTTCTCGGTGCTGTTGAGTGGGGCAGTGTCTGGTGTGCCTGGCTACTGACCATGTCTCCACTCCTGCTCTGCAGGTTCCTCCTGGTCTTCTCCTGCCTTGTGCTGTCTGTGTTTTCCACCATCAAGGAGTACGAGAAGAGCTCGGAGGGGGCCCTCTACATCCTGGTGAGCCTGGCGAATGGGTGCGTGGGATGCCTGAGGAGCCAGGGCCGCTGGATCCTCCTGACTCTCTGATGCCTGCTCTCCCAGCCTTTGCCCAGCCCACGTGCTCTGTCTGGAGCCTGAGGACCCTGGTGGTGCTCCCCCGCCCCAGAGCTGTGGGTGTCCCCAGGAGAGCAGCAAGGGTGTGCTTCCCTCAGGGGCTGTGATGATCATAGCAGCCCCTAGATGGGGCAGGGGTGGGCGCCATGGCAACGGCAATATCATTTCTGCATTGCTTTTGGTAATAGGAGTGGCCTGAAAGCACACCCATTTCCTCCCCACCTGCTTCTTCACTCTGAGGCAGTCTGAGTTCTAGGTAGCAGCTGGGCTCTCTGTACCCAACCTGGGACCCTCATCAGTGCAGATAAGCAGACTGGATGAGGGCCCTCTGGCCCAGTTTGATACTCCCGCCTTCTTTAGGGAAAGTGGGGAGGATGGCCCCACCCTGGCCCTCAGGCTCAGATAGCTTGTGGAGTACCCAGAGGGTCCAGACCTGTGTCCAAAAGGGGCTAGAACCCTGCTGGGTTGAGGTGGGGTCATGTAGGTGTCAGGCTAAGTTTGCAGTCCCCTAGGGGTTTTGGGCGCCTGTGGCACTGCAGGGTGGCCTCAGCTGTGGCCTTCTGTGTAGGAAATCGTGACCATTGTGGTGTTCGGTGTGGAGTACTTTGTCCGGATCTGGGCTGCAGGGTGCTGCTGCCGGTACCGTGGCTGGCGAGGGCGGCTGAAGTTTGCCCGGAAGCCATTCTGCGTGATTGGTGAGGCCGGTGGGCTGTCAGTGGAACAGGCAGGGACGGGTGGCCTAGAGAAGCTAGTGTTGGGTTCTGTGCTGGCCACGGAAGGCTGAGCCAGATGCAGGCCAGGTCCTTGTGGAGCTTCCACCTGACTTGGGTTGGAGCTGTGCTCATGAGGCCTGGATGCCCAGGAGGGAGGAGTTGCCCTCAGGGTGGGCTGCAGCATCTGCCCTTCTTGGTACTGCACTGGACACTGGTCCTCCTGCCCACCCTCTGGGGTGGGGGAACAGGCACTGTGCCCCATCCACCACCCAGAGGGAGCCTGGCTGGCCTGAGCCCTGGCTGTCCCCTGCAGACATCATGGTACTCATCGCCTCCATTGCTGTGCTGGCGGCCGGCTCCCAGGGCAACGTCTTCGCCACTTCTGCACTCCGCAGCCTGAGGTTCCTGCAGATCCTGCGGATGATCCGCATGGACCGGAGGGGGGGCACCTGGAAGCTGCTGGGCTCTGTGGTCTACGCCCACAGCAAGGTGAGCAGCCCCCGGCGGCGCGGTCCCGGCCCTGCTCTGGGCTGCTAGCTGCCCGGCTCCTGCTGCCCTGGGCTCCTCCGGGTCCTGGCCAGGCGGGATGGAAGGCTAAGGAGCCCCTCCCTTCCTTCTTGGGATTGCTCTGTGACTCGGCCCATCTTGGTCATCTGTCCCCTGAAAGCTTTTCTGCAGGGCCAGTTACTGCATCCCTCCACAGAGCTGGTCTGCTCTGTGGTTGGGTGTCTTGTTTCTTGGTTTCAAGGGCCTGGATCAATTCACCGCCCAACTCACCTTCCTGGGTGGTTGTTTAAGCTGTGGCTTGTGGTCGCTGCTGGCCAGGGTACCCACGGGGTGTCCACAGCCACACATTCTGTGTCCAAGGGGTCCTGGATCCCTGGTGGCCCAGATGCAGTCTTACCAGGCTGCGCAGTGAAGCCGGCCTGCGTGAGTGGGTCTTGTGCCCAAATGACCTGCTCTCTATTTTCCTGCCTGCTGGAACCCTGAGGAGGTTTGCTGACCATGATGGCTTTGGCAGGGAGGGACCTCTTAAGTGGACTGACCCTCCAGCTGTATGCTCCTGTCATTTCCTGGATGCTGGAGATACTGGTGTGCTGAGGCCCAAATCCCTTTTGGAGCTGTCTCCCACAGCTCTCAGTAGTGCCTCTGCCTCAGGCCTGCTGTCTGCTAGGGAAGATGCCCCTGAGACCTGGGTGGGCGCTGGTATGCTGGGCTGGTGGTCACTGGCCACCCTGTTGTCAGGCTGGCCGCACACAAGGGAAGGGTCATCGAGGCCAGAGGCATGGTGTTGGAGCTGCCCCTCTCTGTCCTGAGGTCACTGTGAGTCCTCCCGCTGACCCCCATGCAGGGCTGAACTTCTGCTGGTCTCAGGGAAAGCTCAGCCTGTGAGGTCCTGGAGACGTGGATCCTGGGGCTGGACGCTGTCCAAGCTGGCCTGAGGGGGGACGGTGACGTGGTCCATCTGCTTTGCAGGAGCTGGTCACTGCCTGGTACATCGGCTTCCTCTGTCTCATTCTGGCCTCATTTCTGGTGTACTTGGCAGAGAAGGGAGAGAACGATCACTTTGACACCTATGCAGATGCACTCTGGTGGGGCCTGGTGAGTCTTAGCCGTGGGGCTACCGGTGCTTCCCTGGGGACACTGGCCTTTCTCTTTGTTTTCTCTTCCTGTACCTGGCAACTCTGGGCCTGTGGGCCGACCCAGGGCCCCCCTCTGGCCCAGCTGGCTGGACATATCTGTTGGTAGCCACCTACTGGCTGCCCGTGGTCATGACTGTGTGTTGGAGGTAGCTGCTGAGGCTGGTCTGGGCCCTGACTGTGTTGGTGGGTGTGAAGACGGGACAGTGGGGCTCCTGCCTCCCCACTGGGGCTCCTGCCTCCCCACTGCCCACCCTTCACTCTGAGTCATGTTCACCTGGGATTATTCGCGGGTACCCAAGAGCAGTGGGGGGAACCTGTGAGGAGCATCTGGTTGAGGGGTATGACCCCTCTGGCTTTCCAGCTGTGCATGTAGGAGGAGCAGGCTGTCCCCGGGACAGGCTGCCACTGTCAGGGACTGCCTGCTCCTGGCCCACGGTGGGGTAGGCGAGTACAGAGGCACACTTCTCCTGGCTGCTCTGGAGATCCAGAGCACAGGCCGGCAGCCTTGCTCGCAGCCGCCCCTGGCTTTGCTGTCGCCCAGCTCTCGAGCTGCGCCTGGCCTTTGCATCTGCAGTTCCCCATGCCTGGTTCTACCCGGGCTCCTTGAAGGCCCCTCCCTTGTGGCTTCTTTTGAAAAGGGCCTTGATGGGTATCTCTGAAGTTCTCCCTCCTCTGGGGGTGGGGATGGCATCACATCCCTGAGATCACTGTGTTCAGAGCTGTGTGTGACTGAGCCAGGCCCCCAGGCCCACCAGTCAGCATGGGATGGTTAACCCCAGCTCCTCCTCTGACACCCTGGCTGCTCTGAGCAAGTGGATGTGCAGGGCAGTCCGCTCCCTTGGGAGGCCCGGACATGCTGGCTCTGTGGCCTTGGCCCATGGTTATCAGAAAGAGGGGTAGGGGATGGAGGGCACAGGGTTACAGATGACGTCCTGTGTGCTGTGAGGCCTGGAGCTGTGTGTCCTCTGTCCCCACCAGGACGGTCGGGGTGAGGCAGCATGGGGTGGGCAGTACTGAGTACATACAGAGCCCAGGCTTGGGGGAGGGCCACCTGGAGCCACTGGCTGTGCACGGGCCCCCGGGCTTTGCTCTGCCAGGGAGCTGGCTTGGCTCTGGGCATCCTGAGTTGTGACCAGCTGAGCCTGTAGCCCCTCCTTGGTGAATTGGCCTAACCTCCCCTAGAAGGCCACAGCTTTCTCATCTTTCTAAAGTGAATGAAAGTTTTTGCTTGTGTCTTTGCAAAGCAATACTGTGTGCATTTAAAACTGGCCGTTGCTAAAGTCCAGCTCATCCCAAGCCTCTGGCATTCTGTGCCCCACTCTGTGACTTCACCTTCTTCGCTGCCTGGGACAGAGAGAGACAAACCTCAGCCTTGTTTCCTGCTCTGCACACCCCGTTGTAGTGGGGGCCTTTCAAGGCCCATCCTGCTTGGCTCCCAGGGCCCCCTCTCTGGTACCTCATCTTGAGAGCAGGTCTGATGCCTGCTGAGAAATGGTTTCAGAGCCCAGGTGTGCGAAGCGCCCCCCGACCGTCGAATCTGTCAGAGCTATCACGAGCACATCCCACTGCCCCCCTGGCTCGTGCCTATGTGCCCAGCATCTTACAGGTCCTACCCGCCCACCTCACCCCTCCTTCCCCAGCCTCTCCCTCCAGGCCCTGCCCCTCCAGAGGTCACCTCCCTCCAGAGGCCCTCCCGCTGGCCCTGACTCTTTGGGCTCCTCTGGTCTCCTTTCTAGGCGTCTGGCTTGCTGCCTGGTCTCCCTCCTTCAGTCTCCAAGCACAGTCCAGGAGCTGGGAACACCTGCCGCCTCTAGGTGGCGGGGAATCTCCCTCTTGGCTTCTGCATGCTGTAGCTGTGGGAGTTGCTATGGGAAGTGAAATTGGATCAGAGCCTCCTCAGTGACCCTCCTCATGTGGAGGGGAGATTTATGGGGCATTGGTGGGCTTGTAGCATTGAAGAGAAGCTGATGCTGACTCTGCCTGTGTTGGGGGAGCATTCCCTGCCCCTGTGTGTCCAGGCCCTGTGACTGGCCCATCCATCTGCCCCCACGGGTGTTAAAGCCCTGCCAGGAGCCTGCAAGGGCTGTGTAGGAAGCTCTGGCTCGTGGCCATGGGCCTCCATGCCAGCCACTGCCCCACAGATCACCCTGACGACCATTGGCTACGGGGACAAGTACCCCCAGACCTGGAACGGGAGGCTCCTGGCAGCAACCTTCACCCTCATTGGAGTCTCCTTCTTCGCTCTTCCGGCGGTATGCCCTGGGCCCCTTTCTGCTTGAGTGGACAGGGTTTCAAGCTGTCTGTGGGACCCTCCATCCCTTGGGATAACCCAGGAAACGAGCAGGTTCCCTGCAGATCCACAGCCCTGGGAAAGGACCCCTTCCCTGGACCGGACCTGGGTCCCTTAGCCTGGAAACTCTGACCCTGAGCTGAAGCCTCCCCGTCAGGCCCCAGGCTTTGCCCTCTCCCCTGCTCTCAGTCACCATAGCTCCTCTGGTCAGCTGGCCCTGAGCAGTGGGGTCCTCACACCAGAAGCAATGCTGTGAAGACACAGTGTCTTCTGCAGGGCTCTATTGGTCCTTCTCTGTCAGCATAGGCTGAGGGCAGCTGCAGGGCGCATGGCAGGGACAGATCGGGAATGAGAGCTCTGTTTTGGGTTCAGTGGGGGCACTGCTGTCCGTTGGCCTGGTCTCTGGGTGGTGAGGGAGCCAGGCGATGGGAATGTGTGGGTGAGGGTGGGCGGGGCGCGGGCCTAGGCATGGGCCAGCCTGATGAGATGGGGGCAGTGGGTCCTTATTGCGTGGTCTGACCTTAGTGACTTGCAGGGCATTTTGGGGTCTGGTTTTGCCCTGAAAGTCCAGGAGCAGCATCGGCAGAAGCACTTTGAGAAGAGGCGGAACCCGGCAGCTGGCCTGATCCAGGTCAGTCCTGGCCCCCACCCCTGCCGCCCCTTCCAGCCCCTCCCCAGGGCTTGGCACCCGCCTGGCCTGGCCTGGTGTCTCCCTCTGGGTGGGCTCACGGTTCTTGTCCCTCTGTGGGCTCTCCTGGGGGAGCGTGACTTCTCAGTCAGTGAGAAACGGTTCAGACACCGAGGCCACACTGCAGCTGGGTGGGCCTCCTATTGGGGGGGGTCCCTGTCACCAGCCAGTACTCTGAAGAGGTCCTCGCTTAGGAAGTGAGCAGTGCCTGAGTGGAGGACACCATATCCTGCCCGAGCACAGCCTGCTCATCTTGCTCTTTGGGGCAGGCAGCCTGTGGGGACCCAAACATGTGATCAGAGAAGCAGATTCTTGCCAGGACCCCAGCTGAGCAGAGCGGCTGCCAGCCAAACTGGCCCTGCTTCTCTCTTGTCTGTTTATGTTTTATTTTTTTGAGACAAGGTCTTGCTGTCTAATCCAGACTAACCTTTAGCTTACTATGTAGCCCATGTTGGCCTCTAACTCACAGAGAACCTCTTGCCTCAGCCTCCCAAGTGCTGGGATTACGGATGTGTGCCGCCACACTTGGATTTTCTGTTTTTTTAAAGATGCAGCCCTCATGGTCTTGGTCTTTGGTCTAGTCTGCTTTCATTTATGTATGTATGCATGTATGTATGTACCTTTACCTGAAACTCCAAACAAGTATGTTTTGTAACAGTAAAAGTATAGAGAAGAATAAGAATGCTCCATAATCTCACTCCACTATTGATAGCTGCAAAAGTGATCCCTTGGACATCGGGCTAAGAGGGTGAAATTGAACGGGGAAGAGCAGAAATCCCTGCTCTGCCCCTCCTGCCAGTCCTCCACTGCATCCTCAGTAGTGGCCCCTGAGCTGGTCCCAAGACCTGGCTTCATGCTGCCTATGCATCTAGGAGGGTCTGAGAAGCCCCGCCTGCCTGGCTTCGAGACAGCTCTGGTCTGCGTCTGATGAGTGGTCGCCATGAACCTGTGGCAGGACAGCTGATCAGAGGCCTTTCCCCAGAGGCCCAGCTTGTTGTGAAGGGCAGGGGCTGAAGTTTCAGCCAGCAGTGATCTTGGCAGCCCTACAGCACTCCTTTTCCTCTTCCTCCTCCTTGTCTTCCTCTTCTTCTTCTTCCTCCTCCCTCTCTTCCTCCTCCTTCTTCCTCTCTTCCTCCTCATCCTCCTTCTCCCTCCTTCTCCCTCTCTCTCTCTCTGTTTCTGGTCTCTACTATATAGCCAAGGTTGGCTTTGAGCTTTCAGCATTCTCTTGCCTCAGGGTCTTGAGTACTGGCACTGCTTTCTGAGAGGTCTATAACTGTGGAGTGGCTCTGGCATTTAGGAAAGAGAAGACCCAGGGGAAGCCCCAGAGGGGACGCCAGGCCTCTTGTGTGCTTGAGACATCTGAGGGATCGTCAGCATCCTTCCAGAAGTTACTGTTCCAGGCAGGCCTGCACATCACTGCCTTTGCAGTAGGCCCTTGTACCCTGAAAATTGTAGAACATTGTTGAAAGAAATTAAGGAAGACCTAAATGAACAAAAAGACATCTCATCTTGTATTGAAGACTTGATCTTCTTAATATGGTCTTAACAAAAACTAATCTACAAATTCATTATAAACTGTGTCATAAGCCCAGTGCCTTTTTAAAAAATCTGAAATGGAAAAGCTGATTTTCAGGTTCGTACAAGATTTCAGGAGACTCTGAATAACCAGAACAATCTTGAAACAGAAGAACAAAATTGGAGTACTCACACTTTCTGACTTCAAACTTACTGTAAAGCAACACTCATCAAAACAGTGTGGCTCTTACATAAGGACATAGAGATCCGTGGCATGGAAACTCCATAAGTAAACCCATGTGTCTATGGTGAATTAGATTTCTGACAGATTGTGCAGCGGAGGGAAATGTTGCCTTCAACTGGCCTCCTGTTTGAAAAGCATGGAGTGTGACCCTTAGCTCATTCGATACACAAAAATTAAAAACAGACAAAAAGCCTAATAAAACTTAAAAGCAAAAAACTCTGTAGAAAAAAAAATAAGCTCCATGATGATAACACCCAAAGTACAGGCAGCAAAGGAAAAGCTGGACATCAAGATTCAAAACTTGTATATCAAGGGGCTGGGGATTTGGCTCAGCAGTAGAATGCTTGCCTAGCAAGCTGGGAGCCCTGGATTTGGTCCTCAGCACCAAAAGCAAGAAATAAACCTCCCCTAAAACTTATGCATCAAAGGACCTTCTTGGGGCTGGAGAGATGGCTCAGTGGAATAAGCGCTTCCCTGGAAAACATAAGGGCATGAGTTCAATCCCTGGTTCTGCCAAAAAAAAAAAAAAAATCAAAAGACCCTCTTAAGAGCGTGAAAAGGCACCCTATGGAATGCAGAAAATATTGAAATCATATGTGGTAAGAGTTTGTTATCTAGGATTAAAAAAGAAAAAAAAAAAACCCTTATAACTCAACAAAACAGGGATCAGGTAAATAGCTCAGTAAAATAAGCACTTGCCTGTCAAGTGCAAGGTCCCAAGTTCAATCCCTGGTACCGGAAAAAAAAAGTTAGCAACAAAAGACAAATACCAAAGGATTACTGGGCAAGGAATCAGTGTCTCTTCAGGAGGATAAAGGCTGGTCAGCTCAAGGAGCGATGCTCGGATGCCCACGTCGGTGATGAGGAAATGCAATCTAAATGTAGGAGGTGCCCTTCATGTCTCCTGGTGCTTCATGTTTTTTGTGATGGAAAATGTTTTTTTTGTGTGCTGGTGCGAAGGCGGAGCTGACCACCATATGCTCTGCCGGGTGTAACATTGCAGCCTTTCCGCAGCTCGGCAGAGAGCTGGCCTGGAGCTGTCACCTCCCAGCAGTTCCACTTTGAGATATGTCCCCAACCAGGAAAGTGGGTCCACCCAAGGCTTGCACATGAATGACCACAGCAGCACCGATGCCTACCGATGTCCACAACCTAGTGTCCACCAGCATACGATAAATCCAGACCACTTAGCATTCTTCCATCCGAGCAGAATGCAGCCCAGTGTGTGCTTCAGCCTGCAGGAGCTCAGTGAGAGAAGCCAGCTGGGAACGGCCACACATGTGTGTCTGTTGACAGGAAGCATCAGAAGGTGGATCTCAAGACCAGCACAAGCTGTGACTGCCGAGTCAGGGGCAGGAGAGAGTATGAACAATGACCTGACATGTACACAGGCTTCCCTTGGGAGTGGTGGCGTCCTGGGGTCAGCCAGGGTGGTGGTGCACCCCACAATCCCAGTTACTCAGGAGGCTGAGGCAGAGCAGCACATTAGAGTCCTGCCTGGGCAACTTAGTGAGACCCTGTTGCAAAAAAAAGGTTTTTCAGTGGCCGGGGATTTAGCTCAGTGCAAAGGCCATGGGTTCAGTCCCTAGTGATTGAAAAACAAAGTGGAATTAGCTGGGCACAGTGGCTCACCTCACCTCAGCTGCTTGTGAAACTGAAGGAGGAGGATTGCAAGTTCAAGATCAGTCTAGGCAGCTTATTGAGATCCTGCCTCTTAGTGCACAGCAGATTAGGGTGCCTGCAAGCAGGCCCAGGGGCCTGTAATTCGAGCTCTTGGGAGGCTGTAAACATGCAGATAACTAGGAGTCTGATCTAGTAGTGAGACCCTGAACACCTTGCAGACCCTTCCCTAAAATACAAAGAGAGAGAGAAAGAGAGAGAGAGAGAGAGAGAGAGAGAGAGAGAGAGAGAGAGAGAGAGAGA
>PVKA01008773.1:6953-71512 GCA_004027165.1 Ctenomys sociabilis
TTTTTTTTTTTTTTTTTTAGGAATGAACACTTACATATATTTACATATATATTTAGAAATCCATCTATATATAGCATAGCAGCATTGTAGCATGACTGTCTTGTGACATTTTTGTCTTATATTTCATTTACTACCTTTTAAAAAAGGGCAGTGTAGTAATAGCTGGTATGTCATGACAAGAAGTACATATTTAGAAGACCAGAATGGCAGGCATTTGGAGTGTGACCCTTCTATTACACTTTGTTAAATTCAGAGCAGTTGCTTGTTCACAGGTATCAGCATATATAATTAGTCGGGGTGAGAATCCTACCACTTAACTTCTTTTTCAAAAATCTCCTGATGTTTCTTAGGCTCATTGTCTCATCCATCTAGTGTGTATAAGTGAATGGTCTTGCCTCTGTCATGTTTCTTAACGTTTCTTTTTGCCCTCTCCTCATTTGGACTCCTAATTATCCTTCAAACAGCAGTCTCACAGAGGGGTGACCTCATTGACTCAACCCTGTTGAAATCAGGTCAGTGAACAGGTTAGGTTCCTCATAACATGGTGGTCCATGCTTTCATTTTTTAAACTGTATTTATTCATCAGAGCATGGTAAGACTTTCTCTATGTCTTATGCACTGGCAACACTTTTCTGGTTTTATGTTTGTATGATGGTTCCTTGAGATCCTTCTGAGATAAGTAGGTATCTTAGCATCTATTCAAGGACTGATAAGTTAGAGATTGTTGACCTGACTTAACTTTAGTTCTGTGGTAGATGGTGGAGGTGCTGTTGTCCCAATGCACACCAGTCGACTATTAGTCTTATTTTTATTTTTATTAATCTTATTGTTGTATTTTACAGAAGGGTCTACAGGAAGTTCATGGTTTCACTACTAGATTGGACTCATAGTGATCCACCTGTTTATAGCCTCTCAAGAGCTGGTATTATAAATGCATGCCACTCGTGCCCACTCTCAATTGTCATATCAGTGCACCCAGGGGTGGAGCTAACACAGCAGGCCCAGACATCGAACCCCCGGCCCCTGAACCTGCTTACTCGTGCTTTAATCCTCTGAGCTATTTGGCCGGCCCTGCCACACCAGTAGACTCTAAATCCAATGTCTCCATACTCTGGGGAGATATCATTGCTCTGAATGGCTCCAAGTGACACACATCTGTACATGATCCACAGCTTTGCCTGCCTCATGACCCCTGTAACTCCCCACATATCACAGAGGCTCTTCCTCCTTTTGAGCTGTGTTTTTAGGGATTTCTCTCCGCTCTCCCCCCATCCATCATCCTGGCCTTCCACTCCTCACCTGCACACATCATAACCTTCAGTTGTCAGGCTTCTCCCTGATTACTGTGGACACCACACATTCCAGGTGCAGGTTTTTGTGTGCATGATTATCTTCAAAAGATAGGTAGAAACTGCATTCTGTATTACATCCATAGACTATACCACTTAGCATAATGTCACCCACATAATTTGTACTCTAAGCCTTTTTTTCAAAAGGCAAAGTAACTGGACTAATAAGGGAAGGAAGGGGATAAAGCTCTTTCGATTCCAGCATGATAGGGTTACTTAGCAAGAAGAATGTTTTTGCATGTAACCTTTCACTGTACATTTCTGCTGGGTCCTGTTGCAAAATGTCTTCTTTTCCATTTCTTCAAGTTTCCCTACATTTCCCCTTAGCCTCATTAGCCTTGTACTGGGGCTGCTAATTTTCTGTATCAATCTTTGCAAAATGAAGTCTGTGTGATAATACACCTTGGGAAAGTACAAATGTTATATCTTATTTCCACACGGAGATATGAATGATTATTGTAATTATCCTTCAGGTCCTGGCAGAAATTGGGGCTGTGTCTGTGAAGAATCAGGCAAGACAGGAATTTTCACAATTTGATTTGTATGGGCTCCCTGGAATAACCTTCCTAGGGCTGGATTACCTGAATTGTGTGCCCTTCACCTACTTTCCCATTCCCTCTACAAATATTTATTAAGCTCTTACCACATGGTAGGCCCTGTGCCAACAGTGAGAAGCGGGCACTGAGCACACAGATAGTCTTTGTATCAAGACACCAATTTAGTGGGTATCTGACCTTCTTGTAGGATAAACAATCCAACTTTGCCCTAATGTCCTGGGTGAGCAGAGCAACTGGAACAGCAGTTCAATAGGGGAAATTTCCAAATGAATTCTGCTTTTATGTGTTGCAGTCCACAGTTTCAAAAATCAACACCTCCACAGCAAAGCTTTATTTCTAGCTGAATTTTGTCTCTGAGGAGCATCTCTGCATGTAGTTGCTGAGTACCCAAATGATAGCTGTGATGACTTTAAAAGAAGCATGACAAGGCATAGTTCTGAGCTGAGTCACTTTAAGTGGTCCTCTGTCTGTGTTGTATGTTGTATGAGACAGAGACAGAGATAGATAATGGCATCAGTGGGATTAATGAGATAGGTAAGATTTCAAATCCTATTAGAGTTAGAAACAGAATTAAATCCTAACCTCTAGTCTCACTCTCATTCCATATTTTTCATTATGTCAGATCTCTAGCTGTTAAATTACACACATTTTAAACCTTAATATGGACTTCCTAGGAGTTATGATGGTTCATTGCCAAACACTGTGGTAGACTGCTAACTGATGGTCAACTTGTTACAGCCAACTGAACTGAGTTACCATGGTGCTAGTGCGGGAGGCAACCTGAGGATTGTTGGGCAGCATAAGCAGCAGAACTAGAGAAGCTGTTGGAAGGCTGTTAGGGAAGCTGTTTGGAGAAGCTGTGGGACTTTTTGGTTCTTTAGCATTATTCTGCTGGGGGACCTCGTCATGCTGGCTTTCCTGTTGAACTTGGTTGATCTTGTCAAAGGAGGAGCTTGGTATCTCACAGTTGCTGAGGATAGCTGTGGGTCATTTTGGGGAGTGCTTGTCCTCAATTTGAGCATTGTTTCCTGGTTCTAGTGCGGGAATATGGTGCCCTGCTCAGTCTCCTGGAGAAACTTGTCATGTTGCCTTTCCTGATGGGAACTTGGATTCTCTCCTCTTCATAAGAGCTAGGGACCTCACTGATGGCTGTGGTCCTTTATGAGGTACTTCTAGCTCTTACTTTGAGTGTTTCTTTCTGGATCCAGTTCAAGTCCTTCATCCTGCTAGCACAGATTCTTTGTTCCACTGACAGAGACTTTCTAGCTTCCACCATTGGCTTTTGGGTCTTCCCAGCACAGGCTCACATGAGACATTGTCATGAGCTCTAGACCCCAGTTGAACTTGTGAGATGCATTGAAATGGGTTCTACATTTTCAGTTGGACTTATACAGAACATTATACCAAAATCAAGGCCCTCCACTGAGTTCTTGGGTCTTTAGTGTGTGGACAGATTTCCTGAATGCTTTGTATATTATTCTTTGGGTGATGCACTATAAAATAAACTTATAAAATACGTGTCCTGTGCTGGGGAGACAGCTCAGTGGAATAAGTGATTGCTGGAAAGTGTAAAGTCCTGAGTTCAATCCCTGGTACCACCAAAAAATTGTTGTATTGCATTATTCCACTTGCAAAACCCAAAATCACAAAAACACTAAAGACTTTATATGAATATTTGACATCCACATCATCACTGTTAGCTTTAGCATCCAAGATGTACCTCTTTTACATTGAATACAGGATGCAATTTCAAGGAGGTTTTTGTGACCAATGGACATTAGATTTCTATACCAGTTCTTGGAACCCTCATTAACCATTGGAATACAGAATAAATCTAATTCAATTATGTTCCAGGAGATTACTGGAACAATTTTTACTGAAATACTACTGAACAATTTCTCTTTTTGGTAGGAAAAATATCATCTTTATTGGTAAGAAGAACAAAATATTAATCCAATATTATCATGATCTTGAATTCATGCTAATGATGCCATACATGTCTACATGCAATCCTTATAAGAATTCTGAGAGTTTTCTATTGGAATTACTCTTTTTCTACATGGAGAAATGGGGTCAGAGAAGCTAAAGGTTGCCCACAATGGTTTTCTGATTCTATCCCCATCGTGTGCACTCTGCCATACCTCTGTTTTACAAATTCCCGTGTGTTTAGTCACCAGAAATAAGCCCAGAACAACATAAAGTATGAAAGAGCAGTATTGAATTTTAAGCCAGATCTGAGATTACTTTCAGATTATACATTGCTCTAATTTCACTTTTTCTCAGCTTCCATCTAAATATGTGCATGATGAACTTCATACACCAATATGAAATTATATGGAAGAAATCAAGTGTCTAAAGTTAATTCCTGGGACTGGGGAGATGGCTCAGTAGAATAAGTGCTTCCCTGGAAAGCTCAAGGATCTGAGTTCAATCCCCAGTTCTGCCAAAAAAATTAATTCCTTTGTATTCCATGCAAAACATAACTAACTATATCTGTGACTTGGTAGTCTGGACACATCTCTTTTCCCTCCTACTCTCAAGGCCATCCAAGAAGCCTACTCAGAAGTCTAGGGCTGCAAACATCTCAGGTCTTGTTAGTAGAGAGCTTTGAGAATAACTAAAACACAAGGGCAATAAGAGAGTCTTAAAGAGGCCTGGAGTGCTTGGATGATGAGTATGGAGTACAATCTCATGGATCTGACCCAGCAATAGAGTATAACTGAGGCTAGATCTCCCAGAACAAAATATACATAAAAATTCAAGAATGCAGAAGCAAACTAAAAGAACATTTCTCAGAGAGGAGCTCAAGAACTATCAACATCAGCATTCCTGAGTGAAGGCTACTTAAAAATTATGATCTGGTGGGTTCTATTCTAGACATAGCACAATTTGATTAATGAAGTGGTACCCAGAAATCTATTTTAAAGCACTGCCTGTATGATTCTGATGTACATTAAAGCTGAGAATTCTGATTCAGCATACTGGTAACTAATCAAACTGTGAGTATACCATTAGTTTCTATGGCTGATATGAAAAGGAATTATCCCTGCTATCATTCAGCTTTCAGGTTGGCAGAGATAAGAAATAAGAACAGTATATAATCATAACAGAGAAGTGGACAAGCAAAGCTGATCTCTTGGATCTAACTCCCCAGAGAGTCACTTTGGTGAAAATCTCATGTTGCAAGACTTACAGAGTTCAATGTCCATTTCTCACTTACAGAGTCAAATTATATGAGTCAAAAATAAAAACATGTTTTTGCATCCCCAAAACACAAACACATAGAAACCACACAAGCAGTTCTGAAATGTCGTAATTCACAATGTTGCTGTCTAGCTAACCCACGATACCTCTGAGACATCAACCACCTCTGTGAGTTGAATTATACACTCTCTTCTTCCCCATCCCCCATTTCCAAATAACTCAGGGTTCTATCCTGGGTTCCTTCAGCCACATAATAGGCCTGGAAATCTCCAGTCTTGGCCAGATGATGACACAAAAATCCTGAAGTGTTGAAAAATTATCCGAAAGCAGCAGAGAAACCTCAGTCCTTGAGCACTGCTTAGACCCTCACTCGGGCTGACTGATTTCCATTGGCTTTTCCTTCCTTTCAGAGTTTACTTACCTCTGAAGCTGTCATTATCTTTGTAGCTCTGACCATAGCTGTCACCATTCCTATACCTTCAAGAGTCAATAGAAGTGTCAAAGGCTTTCCTACATTCTCCTGTCTTTCTGAGCTCAGTCTCAGTTTCTTTATATCTAAGATGGAAATAATGTTTGGGAAGAGGCAAGTTCCATCCCAGATGAAGGCATTTAACACGTTGCTTCATGGGGGAAGTTCTACGAGTTAGTTAATCTTAGCATCTAGATGAAGTGCTTGGAATAGTATTTGGCACAAAATAATTCTTCATAAAATTCTAAAAGTAGTAGAGATGCTATAGGCAGTTGCAATGGTATTGTCAATGGCCACAGTTGCTTGTGTGGTAAGTGAAATGCATGGCAACCTCCAATGTGTTACTGTATTCCTTTTTCCCAAAGATAAAGCAAGGTAAAGCAAACAAAGAGCAAAGTGTCTCCCCTCTACTTTCCTATTTCACCCTGAATGTTCACTGAGAACTAGAACTATCATGGAGATATAATACTGTAATTCTGGAATAATCAACAGATGCCAATATTTCTGAGCAGGAAATATGGTATTGTTTCTTGAATCCAGTCTTGGAGTAGAATATGGCCTTAACACCATGGAAAAAGAAAAGAAAATGAAAGAAAGAAAGAAAGAAAGAAAGAAAGAAAGAAAGAAAGAAAGAAAGAAAGAAAGAAAGGAAAGAAAGAGATGGAGACTTACTCTGTAAATTTACAGAATTATACACTGAGTGGTTTATCTTTTACCAGTCCTTACTTCTTTTCCTGAAAGGTATCATTACCCTCCCATTCCTGTAGAACAGAGATGCATGCTAGTCAAGCCAGCTGCTCAGGGTCACACAGACCACACTAGCACATATCTCTGTACCCAGATACTCTCATGCTGCTCACCATGACCTCCTGGCCTCCTCATGTCACTCAGTACCTTTCTCAAAGTTGCCAACTTAGATTCGTAATGGGCCCACTTAAGAGAGAGAAACTTTAATCAGGTAAGAAGGACCAGTTAGCAGAACCTATTGTACTTAAGCCAAGGGGGGAAAAACAATGAAAGGAAGAAGGATGTGGAAAATATCATGGTAGATTAGAAGCAGAAAATTACTTTCTATAGTCTAATTCTCTTCAGCCAGTCTATATGCTTTCTATGTCAGAGAATGTGAAAAGGCACTCACTCCACTGCCCTAAAGACAAAGTCGGGACTCTTTGCTACAATACCATTCTACATTCACCCTCTGCAAGGCCATATATAAAGGTCGAACACTTCCAAAAGTTTAGAGAAACCTGACCATAAGTGTGTGTGGTCCGGTGTGAAACACCAACTGATGGGCCTGGGCCTGTCATTGTGAATCAGTCTTTGTTGAAAGACTGCCTTGTGAAAGATATCACAGAGAAAGAATCTTTTCCTGCACAGCCTGTTAGCCTGTTGGACAAATCCCATTTGCTAAGCTGCCTCTGAAAATGGCCTTGCTTCCTGTTTACCTACAGTTCTGAAGTCCTTGCCCAAAGATGAGATGGAATTTTGCAACCAGTCCTCTTGATTTATGATAGCTGTGAAGGAGAAACGTTAAAGTGTGTATCAAGGTCATTGTGTCTACTCATTTTGCAGCAAGAATGCACATATGCACCTTTCTCTCCACGTGCAGAAGAGGGTGCGCATCCAGAACACAGTCCCTTGTAATACGCGAAAGCAGTGTATTGCATAGTACCTTCAATTTGCAGAGTTTCAATAGATACAAAGGATTACTTTGCCCTTTATTTTGACCTTGACCCTTACATGACAATATAAAAACAGGAGAAAATTGAAAGAAAAGCTGGGTTAGATTCCTGCATCTCGAACAAATGAGCATAAATGACTTTCACAGTGCCATAGAAAAATGTTATAAAACTTTCTCAAAGTCCTTTACTTTGTCCCAAGTTGTAAGAGACATCTAAACCAAAAAAATCCAAAACTGTTTCTTTACCTTTGGAACAGGAGAAATGCAAAAACGTGGGAATATATATATATATATATAAATATATATATATATATATATATATATAATTGCTTTCTGATTCAAGCTATATTGCAGTAAACAGAGAGTTGAAGGAGAGGTGAAGGTAAACTGTAAATTCTTTGTTAAACTTAAAGCTATGAATATACTAATACACTATCATTTCTCAGTAGTTAGTTTTTGTGATGGTTACTACAATGTAACATTGATTTATTAGTACTTTTTAAAATTTATATTTATATAAAGTATGCTAGGGTTTGGGATATAGCTCAGCGGCACCTGCCTGGCAAGTGCAAGGTCCTAGGTTCGATCCCTAATACCACCAAAAAAATAAAAATAAGTAAAGTATCCTTACTATTATATACCTTATTGAACTACTTGAATTGTCTTTCTTTCTTTCTTTCTTTCTTTCTTTCTTTCTTTCTTTCTTTCTTTCTTTCTTTCTTTCTTTCTTTCTTTCTTTCTTTTTTTGTGGTACCAGAGATTGAATTCAGGAGCTTGAGCTTGATAGGCAAGTACTTACTCAATTGAGCTATCTCCTCAGCCCCCTTGAAGCTTTTTGCTAAGTATGATTTTCTTTTACATGTTACTGAGTGCTCTTTTCTATCTAATATTAATTAAATTAATATTCAATATGTTTTCAGAGTGACAGAGTCTGAAGTTACATTGCCTATAATGAAAGGCATCATAGTTGATAAAATCCATGATGCAGACAGTCTTTCAGAGCACGGTATATTTCCATAAGAAAATTTTAATCATCAGTATTGGCATGAATGACACTACCAAATATCAATCTTAGCTTCATTCTCTTTGCACTTTCTTACAATAACAAGTAATTTTGAAATATAAAACGTGTCCTCCCAATGAAGGCTTCAGTGCTTTTCCGAATTAAACATGGTATATGGTGACACAGTAATAATCCAGCCCTGATTGTTTTACCAGAGAAGACAGCAGACCTACATCCCTGGACGGAGAAATCCAAATGGAAACCTCATTGATCACCCTGGCTTCATGTAAGTGTGCTGAGTTGATAGCTCCAGATAAATTTTGTATTCTGTTAATCCCCACCAAATGCTTTATGCCTGTACCCTACAATTGTTTTATCCCTGCTCATGAAATGTGAGTCTAAAGCTGCTCATCCATATTACTGGCCCTCAGGCCTCTGAGAGCTGAAAGTCTCCCCCAACAAACTGGCCTTCTTGGTAACAACTTTTAGAAGATGAACAATTCTAAAGTACTCTTTTTACATAGAAAAGAAGTTAACACAAATAGTAACAATTCACAGTACCTCATCTGTTCTTGGCAAGCCTTCATTATATATATATATATATATATATATATATATATATATATATATATATATATATATATATTTTTTTTTTTTTTTTTTTTTTTTTTTTTTTTAGCCTCCTAAAGTAGAAAATACAGGGTTGGGATGTGCAAGTACATTAATTCATTTCCAGCTGGTTGGCACATACCACTCAAATAGAGCTGGAAAATCACTTAGCACAGGCCAAAGAAAAGACCCTCTTAGGAAAGGCTGAAACTCTTTTTTTCAGAAGTCTTTAAAAGTCTTCCCTTAATGATCTGAGTTGCTCTCTACTCGTGGGTCAATGGTTTACCTACAAAATAAAATAAGAGTCCTGAGTGACATCAATCTCAGTTAAATTTATTTCTATCCTGAATTAGGTATAGCCACAGGTAATATTAAAATACTGATATTAATGTAAATTCCACTCATGACTTAATATTTTAACACACATGACAATTGTTGAAAATATGAGTGTCATTATTCCCATTCCTCAGATTAAAAAAATAAAACAAGATCACTTACATAATTATCAGAAAGAAGAAAAAAACTTGGTGCATGCCTTTTTAACCACACATTCTTTATTTAGTCTGTGAGATTTGTGTGTACTTCACAATTTATTTCACTAAGAAAATCAGAAACTCCTTTGCCAGGTATTCGCTTTTCATTTTTATGCATAATTAAGAAATTACATGCTGCTGATATCCCAAGTCATGTAATGCCTAACCTCTAACATCTTTTCTTGATTGCCATGCACAAGATTTGAAAAGAGATATTTTAGAATAATTATCCATCAGTAATCATCTCCACACAACAAGTATCATAGTTGATTCCCCATTAAGATGGACCAGGAGAATGAGAGGCTTTCACTCCAGAATGCTTTCTGCAGCAATCAGGTTAATTCTGTGTTTCTATTTCATTTATCTTCTGAATTTAAAGGGAAAAACAACCAGTTCTACGTAGGAGATAATCGTATCCCCAACCATGGCTCTTCATCAGATCAGAGAAAGTGCTTAACTGTGAGCATTCTGAAAGGAGTACTATTCATTGGGAAGCATCACCTGTCATGGGGACTCATTAAGCTAATAGGGGTAGGCACTTCATTATTGCACAATAGTTTTTTTGTACAGAATCATTTCAAATCTCAGGTCTGCACAAACATCGAACAAAGATGTAAATGTCAAGCCTCCATGGATGATGGATATCATTTTGGAATATCAGTTAATAACCTACCAACCCATGGAGTTATACTATTTCTGATTTATAAATATAGCGACCTTTTAAGGTGAGCAATACATTGATGATTCCTTCACAATGCTTGTTGAGTTTTAGCTTTTCATTTTCCCTTCACTTGAATAATAGTATAGTCTTTTTTCAGCATTATAGTCTTTTTTTAAAAGAGCAGAATATATTTATTGGGGGAATGAAAGCTTCTGTCCGAGAGAGGGACAGAAGAGAACCTAAGTGGGTTGTCAAGGAGACTTTCTAGGGATTTTTGTAGAGCTTAAGATATGAGCTGGGTGTAAGGCAGAAAACATGGAAACTCACTAGGTGAGCATGAGATTGGGCAAAACTGTTAAAATTACAAGCATAGTACATCAGATGAAAATAATTTAATCTGGGAGGAAATGGAGAAGTATTACGGAAGATCTGTATTTTTTTATTACCGAGAGATTTATCAACACTACCATGATCTAACACTCACTTCCTCCAAATGTGGTTTAAATTAATCCTTTATTCCCTATGAAAGAGTGTAACTATCCTTCTGAGATTAAGAACATGCTTCTCCATCTCTCACATGCATAGAATATCTGCTTGCCAAAACATGGACCAAGAAATATTTCCCTTGTCATATTGACATTTTTTCTTTATGTTTCCAGTGCCCCTTCATTTCGCATCCCTACAAGAGAACATCTTAAGCATAGTCTCTGGAAATTAAATCAAGTTATTACTTTCCATAGTTTTTAATTTGAGTTATTTTTTTCTGTTCTATTTTATGCTAATAATGGCACAACACTTTTTGGGTAACATAGTGTTAAATTTATAATTTTCCCTACATTACATGAATTCTATGATCATCATGTATTTTATACCTCTGTGGTATACTTAATAAAATATCTATATATCTATATATATGTATGCTGTACAGAATAATTTGCAAATGAGCATTTGTGCACAAATTATGCAGATCAAAAAATAAAATCTTACCAATACTTTTATAAGTTTTGTGTGTCCATTACCAGTGGAAGTTTTTTGTCTTCCTCACCTGGTAACAGTTCCCCCAAATTGATGATAATCTTTTCCTTTAAGTTTTATCTTACACTATACATAAGAATCCTTGTTCATGGAAAACTAATTATAAGTACTCAATTCATGTAGGGGAAGGTTTATAGGATCAAGTTCATTTCACAGATATTTATGGCATATAGATAATGTGATACACATTAAACCAGGAGCTAAGTGAATAAAAATTAATAAGATAGTGCCTGTTCCTCATAAATTATAGTGTGTTGCAAGAATTCATTGGTGCTCAGGAAAGCAAAAAAATAACATCAGTCCACCATAACTGTAACCCAACTCACCCAAGAAGAATTGGAATGAGAAAAATGAGATGTAGCTTGCTTTCTGTCTTTTGTACCAAACATTACATGAACTGATCCATGTTTAGAGGGCAGGAAAATGTGGCAAAGTCTTTCCCTAGAAAATAAAGGAAGGAGCCTCATGTTTAAGAATCTGAGAGGTGAATAGGTTGTCTCTCCCTAGCACCATAAGCCGCTCATGTCTAAGACCAAAAGAGGTATATATGAAGGCAGAAGAAAACTATTTTTAGTTTTTAGATGAAATGCTTTTATCATCTAAAAATTAAAGGATGCATCTATCTTTGCATTCCCTATTTAGAAAATAAAGATTATGGGCTATCAGAAGAATTCTTCAGGGTGATGTTGGTGAAGGATTTGGCAGGTTCAGAAGTGCCAGCTCGACGTCTTAGACTCACTGGTTCCATCATCTGAGCCAAGCTCCTTGGGTAAAGAATAAAATGAGGCAAAATCAGACAATTTGCTTCTGTAACTTGCTATTTGTTGGAAGAATAATTATAATACCATTAAATTTATAGGCAAGCTAGAGAGCGAAAAGTGATGAATAATGAATTATCATTTCATTTAAAAACTGAAAAGATTTTTTTCAAGATAAATTATCCCTTTCTCTGGAGTCCAAATCAGATATTCTTCTGAAAGCCCAAACTGTCATTATTCTCCCACAGTGTTATGTTTATTCTTCTTGTGTTAAACTACTGAGTTGAAATTTTTTTCTCCTTTGTTGATGCAATTTTTAATGTTTTAAAGACACACACACACACACACACACACACACACACACACATTCTCTAACATGACTACTAAAATGATAGCCTAATTAACAAAAGCTAAAGATTTGTGGTTGGGTACAGTTATACATTTAAAATCTGAGTTACTTAGTTGGTGATTGTGTGATGGGTACAAATTTCTTAGGTTCAGTAACATATAACCATGAAAATATACGTAATAACACTGCCTGCTTTTTAGCTGTGTTGAGATGATGAAGCGTAATAGCTTACTCAGTGAATTCATAATAAACGGTGGCTTTGGCTATTTTTCTCCCAGTTGGATTCTAAGTGCTGTGACTGCATAGACTGATGTTGTTCTTGTCTAATCATCCTTAGAGTTAACCAAAGAATCTGTAGAGAGAGTTCATTCAGTAGACATTTGCTGACTGATTGCTGCAGATCTAATACTAAGGACTGCAGCAACCCTGGCTCCATCCCCAGTGGAATGCTGCCTTATAATCTGAAACACTCTAATCTAGATTTAGCTACAAGTAGCTACAAGTACACTGACAGGGGAACAGGCAGAGCATGCGAAGACAATGTTTATGAGTACTGGTGGTTACAGAGCAAAACCATGCTGCTTATTAAATAAAAAGTGTCTAGATGATAAAATGACTGTCCCTAACAAAAATAATCAATGAAACTCTTTCCTTGTAAGAGAAATATTTCAATGGAAGGTAAAGCCGAATCCTAGCAGTTTTTTTTTTTTTTTTTTTTTTTCAGTCAATGGAATCCTTAACGTCTATAAAGGTCTGCCAGCCTGAACATCTGCATAATCCCTCAGTCATGCGATCTACGTCCTACACTAGATGAATGTGAGCCTCAGTGCTCTTGGAAGAGAAGAGGGTCTGGTGTGGAGGCTGGGCAATTGGATGCTAGTGATATCCGTGCTGCAGAAAAGCCAAAGAGCTTTTCACTCTTTGGGGATTTTGTGTTCAGTGCTGGAAAACTCTGAATTTCAGCAAATATGGCCTAGAGGGTAGAGTCACTTTGGAGCAAGGCTGTAGCTATTGCATAGATCAGATTGCTAATGTGACACACAATCATAGATTTTCGATGTTTAGGGATCAGGACTCTTTCATCGTGGAGCTACTCTCTAGTGATTTTCACTGGATGATCCATCGTCAACCTCATTTTGTCATCCTTAAGTTAGCGCGTGCTGCCTTTGGCCAGAATCTGAATTGCTCTTTGTACTGCACGGTAGTAGAAGATACACCTATCAAGAAGAATGATATTCTCTGGTAGATAATTCTAAGCTTAGTGGTCCCATATGTTGCCTCATTTTTCAAGTATTTCCCAAGGGAGGTTATGTAAATACTACAATTTCATTTTATTTCTATTGCCCATAAAACTTTCTAAATCCCTGGGGAATCTGTAGTTTTAAATGAAAGGACATCATGGGTTTTGACTTTGACATCAGAGTGATATGAGATTATGTCTGCCTCTCCTCTCTCAGCACCACAGTCCACAAAGATTACTCAACATTAGTTATAGATAATGGACTTTTGAAAGAATTTCCCAAAAATGATGTTTGCAAAATTCAATGCTTGAAATATAATAAGTATTTAACAAATGTTAGTTTCCTTAGTATGGAATTTAAATTTGCTAAATGCATCAATTGGGTTAATTGTACTGAAACTGCAAGCCTGTTTTTGATACAATGCATAAGCAGCCACCTCTAGTTTCAGTTTTCTTCAAAAAGACCAATTTATTGGGACTGTGGCAGCCAGGGTTTACAGGAGAATGTATTTAATACAGGACATGTAGCTCATAGGATTATTTTATAATATTCACTCAGAGGGTCAAATTCAGAACAGTGCCAGAAATCTGTCAGCACACTAGAGACCCAAAGAATCCAGCTGAGGGCAATATCCTGCCAAAGACCTAGAGCCACAGCAAAGTCTGTACCAAGGATCTGTATTGGGAAGGCTCAAAGGTTAGTGTTAGAACCTAGCAAGTCTTTGCCAGCAGGATGAATGGTCTGTGCTAACAAGCTAAGAGAATCTGCACTGAAGCCAGGAAGGGATGTTCAAGGTAAGGACCAGAGGTCCTCCGAAAAGCACTGCAGCCATCCTCAGTGACAAAAAGGATCCAGGCTTCTCTGATGAGAACAGCTGAGTTCATATCAGGAAATCTAGTGGGACAAACTTATCCAGTACAATCAACAGCACCACCTTCCTCTTCACTTCTCTTTTTCTACTGTTGGCAACAACTCGAAGGTGGGCTTTCCACACCCAGCACCATTTAATTCAGTTCAGCTGGGTGTTATAAGTGAACAATTAGTTATTCTATCACAGTGACTGTTAGGTTTCACAAAAAGTCACATTCAGGGCCAGCCTGATAGCACAGCAGAAAGTGCCTGCTTAGACAGAGCATAGCAGCCTGGATTCCATTTCGGCCCCCCTCCCCCCTTTGCCGTGCTGGCCCTGCCCACAGAGCACTCTGAGAGGAAGATTGAGATTGGGTGTGGTGGCTATTTGATTACAGGGCCAGCTCCTGCATCCATGTGTTAGTTGCTGTCTTCAATAGTAAATAATGATTGCTAAACAAGTCAGAGTGAGTTTGGTGTATGCTTATAACAGGAATCCCATTTTCCATCATAATTTGCAGAGACCAGGAGAGACTACTTCTTCCTTAGATCTGTTTTTCTGTTTAGTGATATCTAAATACTCTGCCTTCAGTCAGCTTTCTCAGAAGCAGGGGCATAGATGGAGGTTGTCACCCCACTGGGATGATCACAGGGACTCCTTGGGTGAAGATATGCTCCGCTCCAGGGCTTGGTGGGCACTGATTTTTATTGAGATAGCTGTGTGGATACCAAGTCCTCAAGTCCTCTTCTCTTAAAACTTTACAGATGCCTCTGTTTTTAGGTGAGGTTATGCTCATTAGTTAAGTTGCTTCATAAGGAATTAACAGTTTTCATCACTGCACAATTATCTCATGAAGCCTCCAACCCTCAAGAACCTAAGGGCAGCTTAGCTGAGCAGCTATGATATCTTACAGGTTACCATCAGGCTCTTATCATCAATCATACCAGGGCTTGGTGGAGACGGGACAGTCTACTCCCACCCATGTCACACCCATGATGGGCCTTAGTCCTGTGACCACTGCGAAGAAATTTGCCAAGGTGTGGTATCTCCACAGGGTAGTTCAGCATGGGAGCTTGTATTGTGCAGGGCAAAGGATCCAAGAGAAAGTAAGAGATAAGTCTTTTATGCTCTAATCTTAGAAGATGTACCCTATATCACTGCATGCAATGAGAGAAGAGACTATACAGAGTGTGAGTGCAGGAGACCAGGGCCATGGGAACTTCTTGCCACTATGTGGTGGACGTGATTTATGTTATCCTTAATCTGTTACACAGAAAACATTCTCTACCTACCTATATTTTCTCCTTTCCAAGTTACACAGATGAATCCTCAAGGGTTGAGACAAGAATGAAAAAAAAACAAATAATGAGAACTTAAGTGCATGAAAGGCAGCACAGGGTACAGCATCTGTGACACAAGGCAGACCTGGTAGAGCGTCACTATGTGACATGCTCAAGTTCTTCCTTCTCTTCCTCCTCCACACACTTCCTTCTTATTTCTTTTCCAGGATTTAGCTATGTATGTGCTCTTCCAGGTGGTATTTTAAAAATCATTATATTTTGATTCCTCACAGACTCATTAACACTTAAGATAGTTAATTTTCTTTAAATTAAAAGTACATGTGTTGGTATATAGCTCTTGATCTATCTAGGTCTTAACCATCCAGCAGAAAAGTATAAAAATGAGGTATACACCACAGGGCCATAATAATAAGTTGAGCTGTAAATGGCTACAGTCGACAACTTCTTCAGATAACTCATTATTGTTGTGGAATGCTGGACTGTGTTGGATTGTGTCATCGAGTTCAGGCACATAAATTAGTTGAATGACAATGGAGTGCCCATCTTTGACAGGTGTAGACAAAGGAAGGGGTATAGAAGGAAGTTTCATGATGTGTGTGTATGGACAGTTGGGATAGATAACGCCGTGCTTCTACATAAGTCTATGAGAGGCAAGATTTGCACTAATGGTGGTTGGATGGGATATTATGTCGGCTTCTAATACTATGGACAACCACTAGGAAAATAACAAGGTAGAGAGTATTAATTATTAAATCTTTGATGTAGCTCAGGTATAAAAATAAGATACATAAACAGCTACACTCTCTTAATTTACTGGTAAGAGACATATGCTATAATAATGTCTGTAAGTATATCATGCATGCACCTTCTATGGTACCAAAACATTATGAAAGCAGTTTGTAATGTATTAATTTATCAAGGTATGCTAAAACTGTCTCATTGATATTTGTACTTTAATAAAATAAAAATAAAAATAAAGAAACAGAAAAAAACGATAGTTAATTTTATTTTTTCCTCTGTTGTGTCAGTTGTGACTTTTACTTTATTATGTAAGTTTTAGAGGCTAGGAGTCCTGTGTTGTGTTTGTCCCACTTTCTGTACAGCAACAGAGTTATCATGCTGCCCCATAGTAAATAGTATATGCATATGCACCATGGTTATATGCAACATCATTTCAGTACAAGGGAAAAAAATTCCTATGGGACTTTAGCTTTCCAGAAGCTCACGTTTCAAGTTTGGAATTAAAGCACTAATGTAAGCTCTAAAAGCTTAGCTGTGGAGCTAAGGGTGTAGCTCATTGGTAACTCAATTGCATAGTATGCAAGAAATCCTGAGTTCAAGTTCCAGCATGACAAACAAAATCACTTGGATTTATAGAAAAGAATTACAAAAAAAAAAAAGAAAGAAAGAAAAGCCTAAGTTCAATTGGGGCTGGGGAGATGGCTCAATAGAATAAGTGCTTGCTGGGCAAGCACTAAGGCCCTGAATTCAATACAGGGTTCCGCAAAAAATAAAAATAATAATACTTACAACACTAACTCTGGGCTCAAAAAAAATCTGCTTATTAGAAATAAATATACAACTTTACAAAACAGACAAAGCTATGTAAATACTGATCAATAACCCAAATGTCTAGGTAGATGTAAACCTCACTCATTTATTTGGATCAGTTCAAATGTTTATTGAATGTCAATTATGTTTAGTCATTTTTAATTTTGATTTCATATCACATAATTTTACAAAAGTCCTGTGATTAACGTGATATATTTTAGAGTCTTTATTTCCAAGCTCTAAGACTTTACTATATTAGCAGTTAGCAATGTTGACTTTTTCTCCATTCTCATGGAATGAAAGTAGGCTTTTTCTTGTATTATTTTTTCAGGGTAAGGCATAAATGAAATACAGTACCTAAGAGAAATATTAACATCATTTTAAATGAGAGCTATTTCTCCTTGGAAAGGTTATCCTGATTTTCAAGTTTGGCAGGTAATTAAGAGCATAAACCTACGTGTAGATTCTTTGGCAGTTTGTGACTTCACTTTTTTTCTCTCTGTCTGGAAGATAAATGTGGCCAGCCACCAGCACATGAAATCCTGACAGATTAACTCTTGGGGAGACTGAAAGTTAGGCCAAAGCAGAATCTGCTGTTTTACTTCCATGGAAGAAAAAGAAAAATACTCCCTGATTTTCATACTATCTAAAGGTGATAAAAGGAATAAATGACATTAGACTGGCCACTGGGCTTCAATAGACCAAAAGTGTGTATGTTTTGGTAAAATTCATTTTTATTTTCTATTGGAACACTGGATTTAATTAAAATGAACTATGTGCAGATGACTCTTTCTACTTCGTATAATTGGAAGCTCTGAATGCAATACCCTTTGAAGTATCAAATCATGAATAACATCTCCATCTCTGAGACACATTAGTTTGCCCCTGTCAATTCACCAATAGTGGAGTGTCTTCTCAACTCTAATTACTGTGAACATAGACTATGAGTTGGCCTTCCAATTTCTATTGATTTTTCTCCTGCTTTATAGAAAACGATTGATTTCCATTTTCTTGTTCAGTTACTTTTGCTTCAATCAAAACTTTTTCTGATTGCAACACAACAAAATCGGAGAGAAACGAAGGAAGCAAGAGCCATATATAAATGTTTTGGCAACCCACTGAATTACCCAGGGTGAACTGGAGAGTGAGATAGTGAACATCTCACTGCTCCCCTCCTCTCTCCTTACTCATTCTTGTTTCTCTCAGAAACTGTATGTTGTTCTCAAGGTTTCCAGGGATGGAGTGTAGTGGATTGCCTACTGGTGGTCACCTTAGTACACTAGCTGAACTGAACTAGTGTGATGCTAGGTGTGAAAGCCCACCTGAAGATTGTTGCCAGCAGCAAAAGAGGCAGAACTGGAGAAGCCATTGAGAAGCTGTTAGGGAAACTTTGGAAAAGATGTTGGAGCTGTTGGAAGCTGCCAGAGGAGCTTATCATGCTGGCTTTCATGATGAACATGGATGTTCTTGTCAGAGGAAGAGCTTGGGACCTTTTCATCTCTGAGAATGGTTGTGGTTTAGTTTGGGGGAACTCTGGTCCTCTTCTTAAGCATTGCTTCCTGGCTCTGGAGGGGAAGATGATGCACAGCTCAGCCTCCTGGAGGAGCTTTTCACATTGGCTTTCCTGATGAGAACTTAGCTTTCCTCACTGCTGGAGGAGCTCAGGACCTCACAGCTTCTGAGGATGGCTGGGATTCAATTTGGGAAGTTCTGGTCCTTACTTTGAGCTTGGCTCTGGTGGGGAAAGATGGTACACTACTCAGTCTCCTGGAGAAGCTTGTTGTGTTGCCTTTCCTCATAGGAGCTTAGATTCCCTTATCTTCAGAAGCACTCAGGACCTCACTGATGGCTGCAGTTCTTTTGTCGGGAGCTGTGGTTCTTACCCTAAGCATTGCTTCTTAGCTTCAGTTCAGATCCCCTTAAGCTGGTACAGACTTTAGCTTCTGCCACTGGGTCTTCCTGGGGCAGATCCACAAAATAGGCATGAATGACACATTCTCAAGGGCTTTAGTCCTCAAGTTGGATTTATGAGAGGTATTGTTATGGGCTCAGGTCTTCAACTGGATTTACATAGAACATTATTTTAGGATCCAGGCTCTCAGCTGGATACTTTGTTCTTTAGTGTGTGAACAGGTTTCCAGCATGCTTTGTATATGATTCTTTGGGTGATTCATTATAATCTTATAAAATGTATATAAGTATTATATTGTTTCCTTGCAAAACACAAGCCCTGACAAAATTGGTACTGAGGTGGGGTTATTGTTGTGATGCTACTTGACCAAGGGACTTGAAAGCCTTTGTAATTAATTTGGAAAATTTTGATAGACTGGCGAAAAAGGCAGTCCCTGTATGCTGTAAGCTATATAAGACTCTGATGGGAACCTGGAGAATCAGAGTACTCATGGAAATACTGCAAGGTAAGATGAAACTTAGGAGGTTTCAACTGAGAACTGCATTGGCTGGTGGACCCAAGTAGAATACTGTGTTTCAGCAGGAAGTTTGTCTACATTTTGCTTGTGTTTAGAGATATTGCCATGGTGGATAAAGAAAGATTTCAATGTAGTCTACTATTGGGATGGTGTCACGGTTACAGTTGAGACCATTTGAACAGATCTATGTTTGTAACTGAGTAAAGAACCAGTACAATGATGTGAAATGTTTGGCCAGAAAGGTGGCTCTATGAATTGTAAGGACAAAATAGAGGAGAACATTATTATTAAGCACAGGACAATGTAAAAATGAACTGAAGCTTTTTACCTGAAGATAAGAGTGTATTTGAATTGTAGGTAATCCCCTTTTTAAACTTCTACATTGTAAAATTAATGGGAAATAAGGACTGTGATTGTAATAGTTCTTTTAATATGTTTGTAAATGTCATTTTATGCTGTTATCACAGTTTTTTTTATTTTATAGAGTACAAGATAGTATTAAAACAGAAAAATTGTAAGTGATACAGAATTTCACCTAACAAAGTAATATGAATTTCACAGTATTTGTTTTAATGCATAGTGTTGTCTTCCAGCTAGTTATTCTTATAACCAGATATATGCATGTAAACTTGTAAGAAGAAAGAAATATGTAAGAAACTAATAGGATAAAAATGAGAAACAATCAAAAATGGATACCAAACAAATTAAGCATTATATATGTTTGCAACCAGATTAAGTAATCAAAGGATTATGTTTTAACTTTGAATTTTGGTCATCCTTTAACTATTTTGGTTTGGTGCAGGAATGATTCCATAAGAATTATATCTATGCAACTGTAATGTTGCTGTTAACTTTTCATAAATCTGCTCCTAGAAACTATATTTTAAGGATATGTATATGGCTATCAAATTGACCAGGGGTGGATTGTGGTATTGCCACAATACTGGTGGTCAACTTGTTACACCCAGATGAATAGAACCAGCGTGCTGCTGGGTGTGGCGGGCCCACCTGAGGACTGTTGTCAGCAGCTTAACAGGCAGAACTGGAGGAGAAGAAAGAAAGGCTCTTATGGAAGCTGTTTTGAAAAACTATTGGAAGCTTCTGTCTCTCTTGAGCTATTCTGCGTGATCCAGTCATGCTGGCTCTGCTGGTGAACTTGGCCACTGTCTGATAAGGAGCTCAGGACCCCATCTTCACTGAGAATTGCTACAGTTCGTTTTGGGGGAGCTTGAGTCCTCAGTTTGCGCATTGCTTCCTGGCCCTGGAGGGGAAGATGATGCACTGCTGCATTTCCTGGAAAAGCCTGTCTCATTGGCTTCCTGATGGGACCTCAGCTTTCCTCATCTTCAGAGGAGTTTGGAATCTCACAGTTGCTGAGGACTGCTGTGGGACTTTTCAGAGTTCTGGTTCTTACTTTGAGATTAGTTCAGATCCCTCAGCCTGCTAGAACAGGTCTTTCATCCCACTGGCACATACTTTCTGGCTTCCACCACTGACTTTAAGGCCTTGTCAGTTCAGATCCCTGAAGCCACAAGCATGAGACATTGTTGTGGGTTCTGCACCTCCAGAAGGACTCATGGGAGGCATTGTTATGAGTTTTAAGCTGCACTGAAAGATATTAGGATCCAGGCTCCTATGTGAATTCTTTGGTCTTTAGTATGTGGACAGATTTCCTACACACTTGGTAAATGATTCTTTGGGTGATTCATTATAAAATAATCATTGAATGTGTATTCTGTATTTGTCAGAATGGCTTGCAACACTCCAAGCCATGATAGTAGGCATTTGGAGCTGGTGGTTGCCTTCTTGAAACCATTTCCTGAAATCAACATAGGTAAATAAAAAAAAAGCCCAGGATAAAAGAATACATGAGTAGAACATCTTAATTACCCTGTGACACAGCTGTGCCAACACTCAGCCAATTTATCATGTAAAAACACTGAAAATGCCCAGTTGAGACATGAAGAACCCAAGGAGGTGAGAAAAAATCAACATGTGTCTTTAACTTTTTAATTTTGAACTAAATTTTACTTAGCCAAAAGCTTCCAAAGCAGGATAGAAAGCTCTCATATTCTTCTTGCTGAGTTTCCCTAAATGTTAAACCATAATGCAATGATCAAAACTCAGAAACATTATTCATACAATAAAGTAAGTAAAATTAGACAAATTTCACCATGGATAAAACGAAAGGCAAAGAAAGTAAGCCCAAATGGCTTCTCTGAGAGTGAAGGACTCAGTGACCTTTTCACTGAGTCTGTAATAGGGACTATATGAGAAAGAAGGGCTTGGGCACGACGTTGACTCAACAATCCTCACTGCAGCTTATGAAAAAATAAATAAGACATCTAAAAAGTTCAAAAGGAGAATGACATTTTGAAAATACAGCTAATAGTGGCTGAGTCCCCTCGTGCTAGTGATAGAGGAGAAAGTAAGACAAAGTTCCGGTATTTGTGGAATTTATATTGTAGTTCACTGAATGACAATAAACAGCTCCCTTAATTAAGGTACATTGTAGGTAGTGCCATGCAATTACAAAGAAAATATAAAACTGGAAGAAAAGAAAAGGGAAGAGAAGGTAGGGTATAGGCATTTGCCACTTGCTAAAGAACAATCAGAGAAAGACCTGCAGGTCACAGAAGTCGTATCAGGAAAGAACCATGGAGACTAGGCTGCCTGAGTAACGTTGTAGGGAGATAACACTCTGGGAGACAATAATCAAATATTAGGAGCACATAAAAAGCAATGTGGAAGAATAAAGCAGAGACATGTGTTGAGAAAGACTTAGCAGGTAGCAGACAACTGAAGTTCTAAGACAAGGGTCCCATTCTTGGATCTGTGTATCAGTTGTATTTAAGTCTGCATGAAGACTTGAAAGAAGATCACAAACTGGGCTAGTTAAGCCTTCAGTTACATTAGATGCCAATTTCTTGTACATAGTATGGAAGCAGATCGGAAATGTTCACATATTTCATTGAAATTCCTTTTCCTTTTGCACAAATGTAATATTCTGCATTACTATTTGTTAAGGTTTAGATTTTAGATATTTTCCCCCAGAATTTCATCTTCAGAGATGGGGCTTTTGGAAACCGACTAGATCATGGGCACTGTAGTCAATGGCAGACTAGTACATTGTTGAGTTTATAACTGACTGACCACTGCTCAGAGTTGGGGCCTGGTTGGCAGAGTGGAAGAGGCAAATCAATGAAGGAGCTAGAAAGCTAGAGAGGTATATTTTTCTTCCTGCTGTTCTCTCTCTCTCTCTCTCTCTCTTTCTCTCTCTCTCTCCTGTCTTCTCTCTCCCCTCTCTGTCTCTATCTCTCCCTGTTTCTGTCTGTCTCTGTCTCTGTGTCCTTCTGTCTCTCTCTTCCTATCTCTCTGTACCTGGCTTCCCTGGGCATCCCCATTCTCCATCTGACCACTGATTGAATTGCCTCCAAACTGTGAGCCAAATAAACTTCTCTTTTAAGTTGTGAGCATAGGATATTTTACCTTAGCAACAGGAAAGTACCTAGCACTGTACACTAAACACATAATGTAGCGCTTCTTTGATTTAAGTATCGCTACTAAAATTGGTGTCATTGCAAATACATGTACAGTTAAAGAATTTGAGTCACTTCCACAAAGTTTGTATGACCATGTTCATTTTGACCAAATAATAATACAGAACTGAAAGATATTGGTCAACCACAGATTGCCAGACAAATCTGGAGCAAAAAGTGAGCATGCATTTTTCTAAGAAATAAGAAATCTGCTTAGGCTTAAAAAGAGTAGAAAAGAAAGAAGGCATAGAGGGCAAGAAAAAGTGCAGATATCATTTATCTGTGACATACCACTATTTGCTTAGCTAAAGAATATAATTTAGATACCATCTCATAAGATTTAAATTTATTCCTTGATAAGGAAATAATTTCCCAAGTCTCTTTGCTATATGTGTCTGCCAAATGGTAAATCAGAAAAAGATAAGCAGATATATGGAGTAGCTTTCATGTGTGCCTGACTGTGGTTTGCTTATTTAATTTACAGTGAGTTTAAATAATATTTTAGAATGGCCATCACAAAAGTAGCACTTTGATAGTAAATTTCATCACTAGATATCTCTTCGGATTTTGCTAAAAGTGTTTCATTGTCAATTTGATATTCTTAAAGAGCCCTTTGTAATTTTAAAAGATGTTAGAACGGCCATAAGTTACTTTCCTTTCTAGGTTTCTGGAGTGAAACACTATTGCATTTGCATCTCTGGAAAGGCACCCAAGGGGTGCAAATTATCACTGATCATCCAGAGGCTCTCCTGAGCCTTGCCGTGGTTAATACAGAAAGAGGTAGAATTTAGCCAAGTAAGAAAGAACATTCTGGCATATTTGATTAAATAAAAACCACTATAACAAGTGAAAACAAAGATAAAAACAAGTTTTAGTACATTTCTTATAATTATAGAATTTTAGCAAAGCATTATCTAAAATATATGAATTATACCAGATTCTTTAAGTTAAACTATGTTAAAAGTTTTTGAAAATTGGTTCATTCATCCCCTTTTCAGCGATTATCATATATCGTAAAGATTAAAATAGGCATTGGCAAAGCCAAGGTAATATTATGAGTGGCATTCCTTCTCACGATAGCTCACAGTGGAAGTCAGTAAAGGGAAGCAAAAAAAATTTTTTATGGGAGTTTAGAATTTGGGCTGCCTGATTATAAGTTGGGATTTGGAAGTCGGGCAACTACAACTGGGAAGAATTTATGTTATAATAAAATAGGATTGCTGAGCAAATTTGCTGTTGAAGAAAGATTGGGTGAGCTATTAGTCATAATATTGATGTAATTTCAGTTGCTGACAATGTTATCTAGTTTCAAGAAGTAGTTTTTGGACCAAGTAGCTGTATTTGTGCTTGTTTTCAGTACTGTTTTCAGTACATGGAGAAAATTTCCTTTGCCTTTGAATTATTTAATAAAGAGGTGGGAAATTATAGTGGTTTTTGTTTTCATTCTAACAATGCAATTTTGTATTTATTTGTGTTAGTAAGGTAACACCATCAGGAGAGTGATAATAATCATTGGTCTTTTCTTTGGCTTTTAAAATCATCTGTTGATTACTGATCAATAGTTAATGTAGAGAACTAATAAAATTTTATTTTCCAATCTGCATTTGATTTTATTCCTTGAGTACTAAGTAGACTTCTTTTTGCTTAATAAACATGTTTTGAAGACACTTTAAATGTCCATTGACTAAGAAGTCATACTGAGAACAATTTTTGTGTGAAGATTCATAAAGGAAAATATATTTAATGTAAAATTATTAAACTTTCTGGTACTCAGTTAGTGTACCCTTCATGTACGAGGGATGTAGCTCAGCTACACAGGGCTTGCCTGGCAAGTAGAAGACCCTGGGCACTGAATTTTATTTCTGGTACCAAACTAAAGGACTTTAATAAAGTTAAATGGCCGTGTTTTGTTTGTTAATTTACTCACTTGTATTGAATTTGAAGGTGAGTAGATAACTGAAAGTTCTGCAGATGAAAACTATGCTATGGGTCATCCTGACTCTTTTTAGTCTTGGCTCATACATATAATGAGCTGAGAAGTTATCATGCCTGTCTGTGTAACAAAAATTCAAAGAAACTAAGGACCAAGGCATTTGTTTGTCTATCAGAGGATTGAAGTCACAGAATAGATCACCACACTGAAAAAAAATCAGAGTTAAAGCCAAGATCTACTTGGCAGAAGCAGAAGGAGCAGGAGTTACAAGTTAGTAGAAAGATTTAAGGGAGAATTTTGATGAACTACTCAAAACTGTATGTGGTATATCATGAAAATGAAAAATTCTTTGACGGTATAATGACAGGGCAGTCTTTATATATTTGTGGATTTTACCTCTTGGTAACCCTCCCCAGTTTTCAATGTAAGGATTCAAGAAAAATTCCCCCATGTTCGTAGGTTCATGGGCTAAGAAGAGTCAACCATGTTAAGTAATCTCAGAGAAATTCCTCAAGAAGGCCAGATCCAGGAAAACAGACTTGGTCAGAGTCTCAGCCCATTTAGAGGAAGAACATTTTCTCCCACTTCAGTTACCTCTGGCCTTCCTTCCTTCCTCAGCAACTGAGAAAAAATTCATAAACACTCCTGAAGATTATTGAATTGGGAGAGAGGTCCACCACAAGGCTGAGTTTTAACAATGTCACTACCCACTCTTTTCATGTGGCACATCCTGGTATGGCACCAACATATGCCTGTGTTAACAATGGGTCATAGCAGAAGAGCAAGTATGAAGGCCAGAGTCAATACAAGGGCATGTGTAGCAAACATTAGACACTGCGCAACTCCAGAGCATTCAAATGAAGCCTCACACTAAGGCTTTGTATCTTTCAGTTTCCACATTGTGATCCATCATGCTTTCTCCTAAAGTTCCTAAGATAAGGTCAAAAGTGATATAAGTTTCACATATACATGCATGCATGTAATAGGCACAGAGCAAATGGAGAAACAGAGTCAGGTGTGACAGAAAATTAATTTAACTACAATTAATATATTGAGGGCTGCAATGAAAAAATAGAAAATATGTATGAAAAGAAAGAATGTAAGTGGAGAAAGCTAAATAAGAATGGAAAGGAAAACATTAAGAAAATTTTGTCATTAAATTTATTGTTTATTATTATAAGAATTCAACAAACAAATATTAAGAATCAAAATAAATATCAGGAACTCAGGACTATGCAGTTAACTACATTGCCATTAGCTCCATTAAACATATTTTTAAAAAGAAATTATATCATTTTCACTACCTAATAAGCACTTTTGTTTTACAGACTATTATGACTGTTTTTTACTGTGAAATAAAATGTCTTATATCATGTGGTCAGTTTAAAAATTTGCTAGTTTCTTAACAAAAAAGAAAAGAAATTTGATTTCCAATTACTGAACCAAAGAGAGTGTTAAGTACACACGGTAAAAAGATGACAAGAACAACTGACACTGATGATCACGGGACCTTAAAAACATGAAGAGATGCTTTCTAAATTACAAAGTAAAGCAAGAAAAGTGAGAAAAAAATCTTTAAAAAATCTTTTAGGATAATCTCAAAAATGTATATAAGACATGGAATAGAATGGGGGGGATATTTCAACTACTGACTACAAAAAGTAAACACAAACACCTAAGTACAGATTCAGAAAGCTATTCAGACACAAAGTAGGTATAAACCATTATACTTAGGTATATTATATCCAAGCTACAGACATGAAGACTAGTTATAATATTAATAAGTCATAGAAGAACAAAACACCTTTGTTATGGAGAAGAAAGGATGAGAATTAGATTGGGCTACTTAAGAAAATCTGCAGGAAGAAAGAGTAGAGTGAAATATTTAAAAGATTGCAAGAAAGGAAAAGAAAAACAAGAGAAAAAATTGCAGTGAAATTATCCTTTACAAATAGAGGAGAGATCGACTTTCTCAGATAAGCATGGAAGAAATGTGTCAACTTAGACTTGTCTTTCAGGAAATACTAAAAGATGTTCTTTAGAAAGAAAGCAAATGATACAGATCTGAACTTCGGATATATATGAGGAAAGAAAGAGCAGCTGAGAATTAGTAAAAGAAGGAAAATTGTTTTGTTCTTAAGTGATCTAATAATTTGTTGAAAACAATGAAAGTAACCATATAATCTGACAATTTTAACTACGGAGAAATAAATATATAACTCAAGTGAAAATAGAACACAAATGTAATAAAGGACAGGCAAGAAGAGGGTAATATGCTTGCTACTGAGTTGAGGAGGAGGACATGAGATGGAGTGGGGAAAGAGATTTATCTACGTATGTAAACAGGATGGTTTGGACAACTGTACTGTGCATTTCTGCTGGTCTGTGAAAAGAAGCAGTTAATGCTTTCATTTGTTTCATTTATCAATTATACTTTTTCTCTTCTTATTTTCTTATACATTTCTTTTTTTATTCCAATTTTACATACATGTATCTGATAATACTAATAACTGGTTGGAAGACAAAATTATGTATTTACAACAAATACTGTGAAATTCATATTGGCTTGTTAAGTGAAATTCTGTGTCACTTGTAATTTGTTTTAATTCTAATTTGTACTCTCTTTAAAAATAAAAAAGAATAGAAAAGATGCTACAATGAGATAAGCCAAGAATAGGGTATTTTCTCAGCGTAGTGAAGAACATCCTCAAAATAGACTTACAATTACCATCATTATTAATTAGGAGAGTCAATGTTTACTACAAAATGCAAATATATATATATATATATATATATATATATATATATAACAAAAGAAATCAAAATGTATTTGTTTGCAAGGTTTCAAATTATACAGTGAATGCACAGATTTAAAATGCTTTATATATCAATAAACGTGTTTATGAATACATATGTTCATGTATGTTTATAATTTAAAATCGCAAACATTTTTAAAATACCAACAGATATAACACTCACAAAGTATGTACAAAATTAATGCACTAAAAACCACCAAATAATGGAAGAAGATGCTAAAGAAAATCTAAATGAATGAAGACACACTCTATGTTTATGGATAAGAAGATGCCACATTGTTCAAATGTCATTGCTTAATCTATGCATTCAACACAAACCCAATCAAAAGGATAAGATGTTATTTGTAGTAATAAGTAAACTGACTAAAATTAAGGAAAGTTGAATCGAAAATACCAAAACAAATGCATATCTATGTGTTTAGTTCACTGTTAGAAAAGTTGCTCAAACTCTTTAATGGAGAGAATAGTATTTTCAACAATTATTGAACACATACCTACATGTGAAAAAAAGAAGATGTATCAAGTTGGGCCTGGTGGCACGTGCCTGTAATGTCAGCACTGGGGAAACTGAAGCAAGGGGGATTGCTATAAATTTGTGGTCAGGATCCGTGACACAGGGCTTTCAAGGCCAGCATGGAGTACATAGCAAGACCCTGAATCCAAAGCTGAAGAAGGAAAACGAGAAGGAGAAAGAGAGAGAGAGGGAAGAGAGGGAAAGGGAAAGGGAGAGAGTGAGGGAGAGGGAGAGAGAGAGGGAGAGGGAGAGGGAGAGGGAGAGGGAGGAGGAAGAGGAGAAGGAGAAGCAGACTAAGAGAATGATGATGAGGAGGAGAACCTTGCTACACACAAACACAAAAATTAATGTGAAATATGTAAAATAAGATAACACTATAAAACTCTTAGAGGAAAATATGAGGAAAATTTTCATGAGCTACTAAATAGTAATAATTTCTCAGATAGGAAGTCTAAATTCAGACAAGAAAGGAAAACAGACAAATATAAATTTCAGCAAATGCAGACTTGAGTTTCAAAGAGAAATATGAAGAAGGTAAAATGATAGCATAAAATAGGGGAATTTATAAAGTGCATATCTGATAAGGACCACATGCCTAGAATTTATGACTCAATAATAAATATACAACTCGAGTGAAAAATAGTGAATTGGAATTATCGTTTCTTCAAAAGAAAGTGTACAGACAGCAAGCACATGAAAAAACTGCTTAATATTGTTTGCTGTCATAGAAATGAAAAGCAAACCCAAAATAAGATACCACTTCAAACTGAGTATAAAGCTGTCCTCAAAAGCCAGACAGTAACAAGTTCTGAGAAAGCTGTGGGAAAATAGAACCATCTCATACTTCTGGCAGAGTTGTGAAATGCCACAGCTACATTAAAAATCAGTGCATAACATTCTCAAGACCTAGAGTTTCCATGTGATTCACTAATTGCACTTCTAGGTAGGTACCAAATAGAGATTAAAAACGTATTTCCACCAAAAACATTATGCACGAATGATCAAAGCAGTGTTATTCATGTCACCTAAAAACAGCCATGATATATATGAATATGGACAAATGGGCAGATGAACAAAAGCATTTTATCTATAATATAATGGAATATTATTTGCTCATAAGAAAAATTAAGTACCTACAGATGTTATAACATGAGTAAACCTCGAAAACATTAGAAGTCAAAAGATGGCATGTTTTATGATTATAATTATATAACATATCTAGAATATAGAGACATCCAGAAACAGAAAGTAGTTTTGAGGGAAATGGAGAGAATATTGAATATGAAATTTTTTCGAAATTTTCAATAAAATCTATAATTGACAATGGTGGTATTTGTACAATTCTGTGGATGTACCAAAAGCCATTAATTTTACACATGTTAAGTGTATCCCAAACGTGCATTACAAAAAATTGAGAATCATATGTAAAATGAATTTGGTGTGCTGGTAAGATAGCTCAGTGGACTAAGCACCTGCTTAGGCAAGCACAGGGACCATGGTTTGATCCCCGGCAGCACACGTGGTGCTGACCCCATCCCTAGGCCTGCTGAGTGGGCTACTGAGGGCAGCCATGGTGGCTCACACCTGTAATCCCAGTGCTGCAGAGGCTGAGAACAGGAGGACCACTGAGATGTGTGGTGAAACCCTGTAACAAATACATGAAAAAAACAGATATAAAACTTAGATTAGAAAACATCAAGGTAAACTTGGGTTTGGTGATGAGAGTTTGGATATTCATGAAAGAATGGAAAATGATAACTAGGAGCTCATTAAAATTAAACACTTTTGGTCTATAAAAGGCTTCACTAAGAGAATAAGAAAGCAAATCATGAATGATAAATATTTACAGAAATGGCTGATAAAAATGGCATCTAAAAATACAAAAATCTCACAACATTCAATATCAAATAAAACAGCACAATTAAAGTGAGATGAGACCTACACAGACTTCTTCCTAAAGAAGACATAGAGAAAGCTAATAAGCATATTTAAAGAGACCAAACACCACTTATGAGAGCTTTTTAAATTTAAAGAAATGAAAAGTATAATAAGACCACCCCACAAAGTATTAAATTGACCACAAGCCTAAATAGTGACATAGCCAATTGCTAGAAACTTGCAGAGAATCAAAAATTCTCATTCACTGCTCTTAAGAATAAAAGATGGAATGACCGCTTTGCAGGACAGATAGTTGTTTCTTACAAAGCTAAGCAGTCTTACTATATGGCCCAGTAACTGTGCTGCTAGATTTTATCTACCTGCTTTGATAACTTACATTCAAACAAAAACCAGTTTGTGGAATAAAGCAACTTGATAACTAGTTCCCAAACTAGAAACAACCAAGATTTTTTTCTGTAACTGAGTGAATGATGATATGCCCTGAGGAAGATTATTACTGAGTGACAAAAGGAGATGAATTATTAAGTCTATATATGTACAAATGAAAATTACACCCAGCATTCTTTTATGGCTGGCTTAGTCTGCCTTCAGGGTGGGTATAGCGCTGTACTTGGGCCTGGGGATTGAACTGCCATTCCAATTGCCTGATTGGATTTGCCCCTGCAGGTGCTCAAATAACTGTGCTAAGCCACAGTAACTACTATGAAGACAACAATATGCACTATATTAATTATTGTAACTGACCTACTAACCTGTTTTGAAACTGCCTCATTGCTATCTCTTTCTCAATAAAATTAATTTAAAACATTAATAAAATAAACTTAGATCCAAATTCCCCAGGGAAAGGACAAAATAGAGAATAAGTAGGCATTTATGTCATGATTCAAATTATGTAATATTCTGGAAAAACAGAAAATTGCAGGGCTGTTGAGATAGCTCAGTGGGCTAAACGCCTGCTTATGTAAGTGCAGGTATACAGGTTTGATCCCCAGATCTGCATTCCACCCTTGTCCCACCCTCAGGAGTGCTGAGTCAGCCACCAAATCTGGGTATCATAGTGCATACCTATAATTCCAGGGCTGGGGAGGCTGAAAACAGGAGAATCACTAAAAGGCCAATGTATATAAAAGTGTGATTCTACAAGATACATAAATAATTAAAAAAGAAAATTACACTAATAAGAAAAATCATTGGTTTAGAGAAATATATTAGAAGATAGGGATGTTCACAGCATACACACAGGAAATTTTTTAGGGTACTGACCTTATTTTGTGTAATACCATGAGGATATGTGAGATGACTGAGTATGTTCCAAAGAATTATATGGTGCAATATGAAGCTTACAACATGCAAATTAAAATCAAAGTATCTGAGAGGTCAGAGGATTCCCAAGATGGAATACAAAATGTGACCAAACAACTTTATTGCAAACACATACACAAGTTCACTAAACAGATTGAAGGTTTCTGTGTTGGGGAGGATCTATACTTACCTAAGTAATTTTGAAAAGGAGTAGGGCCTAGAAGATGAAATGAAAAAGGAAATGTGCATTATGCTTGGTGTAACAATGCTATTTTCCAAGAAGGTATAGTTTAATGACTGCCAAGTTGCTCTACACGTACTAGAGTAGAAAATGAGGTAAACTGATGAGGGAGTGTGGAAACCAGGTTTATCATGTTGGAATACAACTTTACTACTAAGCAAGGAGAAGAAGTTATCATGCTCCTTGTGTTAATAGACTAAGGTTGGAAGTGTTGTTACAAACTCATATTTGGCTTCACGTAGACATAGATTGTTATAATCTATTGTATGTATATATCTCTGTCACTGTGTAGTGGCTTAATACAGAGATATGGGTGTATAAATACATGGAGTATAGCACCTGTATATTTTCCTTGCTCTGGTAGCAATCAGGACCTTGAAGCAGTCACATTGCAATAGAAATAAGTACATTTAAGACTCAGTTCTTTTTCTGTTGTCTTTGTACTTACAAATCATCTTAATTATGGTATAGGAAGTCAGGATCCCTAGAAAAATTGCTATTTCCAGGAATAGAGCAGGAGATAAACCTGGGAATCTCATAGAATTAGAAGGTAAGGAAGTGCTCTAACAAACAAACCAATCCACAATAGTGGGGTTATATTAGAGACAAAGCACTGTGCTAAAATGTTTCCTCAAGGCCAGGTCTGAAACTACTTGACAAAAAGAATCAGAGTTTAGAAGCCGACTTTAATCAAAAGTATGAGAGCCACTGGCCTGATGTGGTGCTTCACACTTGTAATCTTGGCTACTTGGAGGCTGAGGCAGTAAGACCACAAGTTGGTGGGCAATCTGAGCAATTTAGCAAGAATTATCCAAGAAAGACAATTGGACAGAGAGAGAAAGAGAGAGAGAGAGAGAGAGAGAGAGAGAGAGAGAGAGAGAGAGAGAGAGAGTCTGGCACTGTTTTTCAGTGTTATAGTGCTTCTTTAGCATGCACAGGGTCCTGGGTTCAATCCCCTGTCAAAAAGAAAAAAAAAAAGAAAAGAAAAGAGAAAACACACACTGAGCCATATTTCCATAAAAAATGAATGAATATGTAAATGAATGGAGACAACATAACAAGTTGATATACAGAAGAATTTCAGATACCTCCTGCACTCACTTGGCCATCAAAGCTTACATATTGGTAGCATATAGTGTCTACAGTAAGGAAATGAAAAGAGAAAATAACTTTACAATGAATAATTTGACACTCACTGCCTCAGGGATGTACTCAATGCTAACATCACACTAAATGGGAGCACTTTTGACAAGAAGTCACAAAAAGAGGACTTTATGCTCACGGTCTTCCTCTGAAACATGCATAACCTCAATCAAATCCTGAAAATGTACTGGGGCACTTTGTAGCTATCTAAGACTCCTCAAAACTGTCAAGGTCATCTGAACCAAAGAACATCTGAAAAACTGTCCCCAGTAGAAGCAGCCTAATGACAAATGACAGGTGATTTTAAGTTGGTATGTTAGGTAGGATTCTAACTCAGAAAAAGGCATTAGGTTACAAAAAGAGTCCTAAAGGAAAATGAAAGAATTATGGACTCGAGCTGACAAGAATGGATCAATACCAGATAATTATTTGTGAAAATTACATCTTACTAATAATGCACATTGTTAATCAGGGAGATGGCGGGAAGCACATGAGAACATTTTTGTATTTTCTTCATAAATTTTCTGTGAATCTATAAGAAGTCTAGTAATGATATTAAAAACACAAATCTAACCTAAAACCTTTTTGGTTGGCCACTGGTGGGGACAAGCTTACATAGCTGTAAAGGAAAAGGAAGATGCTGACCTAAAGAAACCTCATTGAATTTCTGTGGTGTCAAACCACTTGTGTATTTTTTCTAAAATCTCTGAGCACACAGGTAAGGCACAAAAGGTTGCACTAACGTCTGTGTACCCGTCCTTCAGTTTGAAATAGATGTGGTCATTCTCTCACGAAGCAAATCTTTATCATTTTCCAATATTAGGACTTCACTTAGAAAGTGAGGATGAACTTCAAATAACCTTGAAATGGCACTTCCTGTCTCTTCTACTGTGGCTGTCTATTAATGCTGACATTTCCTTTTGAAAGTTCATTGTCTTGCCTCAGGCAATTGGCTGCTGGGGCTGGGCCGGGGACAGGAAGAAAAGTCAGCTTGAAATTTACGATCTTATTGTGCTTATGAAATTACAAAAAGGAGCCAGCCTTGTTCTTGCTGGCCACAGACAGGTGTAGCTATAACTAAAATTTAGAGGATGCATAAAAATATCACATCAGCAGAGTGCTGTAAATCCTGGCTGGCTGGTCAACCTAGCAAATTCCTAATGGATCATTATGCCCTCGAGTTTAAATGGTTGTTCTTAAGAAGTAAAGGTAAGTGACAGGTTAGATACATAAGCAAACTATGATATCATTTCATTTCCTGAATTTAGAATGGATGGGAGGGATCACCACTTAGGGCCGTGAGAAGATGTCTTCAGGCGACTTGCATTTCTGTACCTAGTGGACATCATTCTTTCAACGAGGCTAGAGTTATGTTAAGATACAAATCCTGTCTGCACTTCTGGAGGGGCTACTGCTATGTATGGAGATGCTGTGCTGACCTGTGGCAACATGACAGAATGACTCCTCTGACAAACATAGCAGTATGGGGCAAATAGGTATTGGACAACATCCTAAGAAGGTTGGTCTTTATGCTGAGAGAAAGGGAGCTGCTGAAAAACTGTAAAGGATGTCTTCTTTCTTTTAATTTTAGAAATGCTCTCTTTAAAAAAAATAATCATTTATTTATTCGGTTGGTTCAGGTGCAATATGCAGTTCAGGCTCATAGTGGTTCTCTTGTCTCAGCCTCCCTAGGGATACTCAGATTGTTGTCCTTGCCAGGCAGGGTCTTAGATCACTGAGCTATCTCCCCAGCCCAGAAATATTCTTATAGTTGCTTCAGACAAAGAAGCTAGGAATCTCCTTGCAGCTATCCAGGTGAGAAAAGAACAAAAGCTTCAATTTGGACAATGGCCATAGAGTTGGGAAGGAGAAATGAATGTAGTGTTGTCCTCCTAGTATTTAGGCTAAAAGAGGAGAGAAGACTCAGAAAAATAATCCTGTTTTTCTTGACAGAGCAATGGGATAATACTGGTGTGTATAATAAGACAGGAAGTAAAAAGGAGCAGCAGTATTTTAAGTTGTGTTCCCCTAGGACTAGGACCTGAGATATAACACTCCTTTAGGTGATCTATGGGCAAATGGCCTCAAGAGACACATCTTTGGGGATGCAAAGAAGGAGACTCTGAGTAGGAGAATCTGATTGCAGGCCATCTGCAACTGAGCCACCCCAATGTGGCTTAGGGATGATAAACTGAAACCTTCAGAGTTGTCTCAAATTGAAAGCAGGACACCAAGCTTCTATATCTTTTTATTGGTCCATCACTGGCTTCAGGCTGCCCCCTAGGAGACCTGCATTTCAACAAATGACTTTCCTATGGCCTGTGACCATTCCTAGAAATGAAGACAGATGTTGATATCCCACTAAGCTGGGTGATAACTGAATGAACCCTGTAAAAGGATTCAAAAAGACTACTTTTTCATCTACCATAAGGTTGAATTTCCTGGTGTGACCAAGAATCATTAATATGAAACAAGATAAAAGATCCTAGACTTCAAGAAAGAACAAAAATAATTGTGCTTTAGCCATAGCAATGAGAGATTCCCTGAGCCAGTTTGAAAACTGATCCTACTTGATGTGGATACCAGGTCAGCCCATCTTCTGTTTGCTTGTGTGACTCTGCTTCTGAAGCGGCCAGACAGCCATAGCCTTACTGAAGCATCCACAGTTTCATACCTTGTACTGGACTCCTGTGCGAGATGCTCCATTCTGTAGGATGACGGCCAGCTGCACAGACACTGTAAACTTGCAACAGACACCTGAGTTGACACAATGCTGCTACGTGGTAGTCATAGACAGTGGGTGATGCAATGAGCACAGAGAAATCTCCCAGGGGACTGTAGAAAGTGATGAAGAGAAAGAGTTCGGGACACTAAGAAACTTTTGGCACATTTCTTAAAGTTTCATGTGTTTTATTTATTTATTTGTTTGTTTGTTTTTGGCAGAACCAGAGATTGGACTCAGGCCCTTGTACTTGCCAGGCAAGCACTTATTCTATGCAGCTTCCTCCCTGTATGCTTTAAATGATTCTGTGATTCAGTTGACCTAAGGTAGGACACAGGGTTCTACAGTTCCATCAAAGACTTCCCGGTGTCCACTGGTACTGTTACAGGTCCGGATGTTATTCATGACTATCCAAAGTTAAAAATGAAATGGAGGAAAACACCAAAAGTGAACAAGAAACATCCAAAAGGTTCAGAAGACATGAGGAGATGTTCCAAAAGGTGAGACAATTAAGGCTCATGGAGGAGACAGGAGCGTTTGACATTTCTACAAACCTAAGGATGGTTTTAGTGATAATGGAAAGGTCCTAATTTTTTAAGGTACTGGTTAACATGCTTACTATCATTTGGGGACACTAAAAAAACACATGATCCATCTATCATAGTTGACATATATTGTATAACTAAGGAAAAAAAATGACTGGATAAGGAATAATGTTGGTGGCAGGAATATTTCATGTTGATAGTGGAAAAAAGAAAAGGGAAAAGGAAGAGCCAGAGAAAAGGCCCCAGCAGGCATGCATCCACACTCTACAGAGAACCACAGAGAGAACTGTAAAAGCATAAGAAACAATTAGAGAAGAGATAGAGTTCTACAAGAGTAGGAAAGAAAAACACAAATATTGGCTATTTGCAATCACGGACAAAAGATAACCTTAAACTGAAGAAGCAAAAGATAGTAATCTGTTTCTCAAAGAGCAATCAGTCAGGGCTGATGAGATAGCTCAGGGACTAAGCACCTGCTTAGGCAAGTTCAGGGACTGTGATTCAATTCCCAGCACCACATGCCACACCGGCCCTGCCCTTGGGCACACTGAGCCGGACATGGAGATGCAGCGTAGTGGTACACACCTGTAATCCCAGCACTGGGAGGCTAAAAGCAGGAGGATCAATATGAGTCCAAGCTGTGTAGTGAGACCCTGTACCAAATATATGGAAAAAGAAAGAAAGATCGAGCAGTCGTCTGAAGGGCACACATGCACGTATACACAAGCTTAGAGGAATAGGGTTAGTCAGCACTCTCCTGAAAGCAGTGTGTGAAACTGGAGTAAATGGTTTATTTTGAAAGGGATACGACGAAGTAGTAAGTAAATCAGGAAAGCAGGAAAAGCCAAAGCAGTTCCATTAGCAAGGACATAGCTATTGACCATGAGCTGGTGAAAATCTTAGAGAATGCCTTCCATGAGGTCGCAGTGGCAGAGCACTGTCCTCTGAAGACATCAAAGTCCTCTGAAGACCTCAAGTTTGCCTTCCTGTGGCTTTAGATGAAAACTACAAGAAGCAGCTCACATGTGATGCTAGCAACCAGATGCTGCCTATAGAGAGGTCCACCTCCACCTGCAAGTGTCTGAACAGTTACACTGAAATGAGAAGAAGAGAAGTAATTGAGGCAAGGTCCTTGCGGCATGGCCCACAAAGGAATCGAAGTAATGCGTCTGTCAGCGTGTTTGAGACTGCATTTTGCAGTTGCAAGCCCAGAGCATTTATGCAAAACAGTGCTTAAGTGGGGTTGCAGGGTAGGAACAGAGCAGAGGCCACCATCAGCCTGTTATCTCCACGCACATAAAGGCTCTGCAAATACGTTCCTGGCAATTCTGCTCTTCCTAATTAATCGGCCAAGCTAAACCTTTGCAAGCAGCAGTACAAAAGGTAAACTTCAGCTTGATTCCTGCCAAAATCATCAAAATCCTGAATTAGTCAGATGTGAATTAATGAGCTTTTAGCGGAGCTTGGTTTTTGTCAGACATATTGATCCTGGAGCGAAACAGCCCATTAAAGACTATAATTAAGATGCAGTTTCTGCTCGAAGATGAAGTACCTGGGCTGGGACAAATTGTGAGAGGCTCCTTCCTGGGAGGCTGACAGTTGATCAGGAGAGAGCTTGTGTGTAGAGTTTCTCTTGTTTTCCTTCTGATAGGAAATGACAGCCAAGCTCCAAGTGCAACAAATGGAGTTTACACAGGGATTTCGACCCTAAAACAAGAGGAGCTCAGCGCTAGAAATTACTGGTAGAAACTGAGTTTTCCTTTTGTGCAAAACAGCTCTGCTTAGTGTTAAATTCACCCAGCTTCCTGATAATGATTGGGGGAGAGGAGGGGATTAATCTGGTCTCATTTCAAGATAGAACTGCATTGGTAAGAAACAAAATATGTGAAGAAGTCTTTGGAGTGAGAGTATAAGAAAAGGCATGCGGTGACTCTCAGGGGTTCTCATGGTTCAGCTGGGAGGGAACTGTGAGAATCCGAGGGGTTTGAGGCAAACTGCCCATGAAGGAGAAATAGAAAGTGGACAGCACTGCATTTCCATTTTGGAAGATTCAAGAAGTTTCTGATTTCCCTTTATCTGTGGGGACGAAGATGGAATTTCATTTTAGTTTTGGAGGAATATGAGAGGATGCTGAGGACCAAGAGAACTGGGTAAGAGAGAAAGACAGACTGGAAACAGAGATCACAGGACGATCACTTGACACCAGGACTTGGCACAGGTGAGACTATTTGAAAGCTGAGTTTGAAAAGGAAAGAAAAACAAAAAAAAAACCACAAACCCACCTCTGCACTGGGCAGACACAGGGAAACAAAAGAGCAGGGATTTAAGGAGCCAGGCGCTAGACCAAGTTCCTTTGTATCTTTTCATGTTGGGGCCTTATTAGACTCCTTAGGGAGGAGAGTGGGTTGGAGTTATCCCAATTACAAAAATAAGAAAATGGAACCTCAGAAACTTGTTCACTGTAACTGTAAAGAGACTAAAACATGAACACAAATTTGACCTCTAAGATTTCCCCTCCCATGCAACTGTTGTGCAACAATATTTCTGTTTGTTTTGATAAACAGGTGGTCATAGCTGTGAAGGTCTTATGACTGCTTCAGGAGAAGAGGGCAAATGGGAAGGGAGAGTGATCTTCCAGCTTCTGGTGTTTTCTCAAAAACCTGGGTACCATATTTTGGGGCAGCATATTCTGAAGGCCAGCAAGTCCTTCCCATTCCTCTAGAGTCCCACGTGAACTGTGCCATCTCGTTGTGGGTCTGACTCACTGCTCTTTCTTTTGTGGCCACTCCCTGCCTGTTGGCCTGACACTGCTCCTTCAACACATCACACATGGTTGTGTGGTCATAGGCCCTTTGCACTGGTGCTCTCCTCGGTCTGACTTGCTTTCCTGGTTGCCATAGCTGTAGCTTCCTCTTCTGTCCTTCACACTCTTTTGAAAAGTCATCTCCTCAGTATCGTCTTGTATTGATGCCCTGGAACTTTCGATTTCCTTTCCTGTTTTATAAACTACTTACAATATATTTAACATAACTGAACAACAAAATAAAGATAAATGGGATTAATTGTAAATAAATAAATTATCCTGTAAAGCAAAGGAAGCTAAGAGGAGAATAAAAAGATATCCCACAGTGACACAGAAAATATTTGCAAACCATTTCTCTGAAAGAAGTTTAACATACAAAATGTATGAAACTCATGCAACTCAACAGCAAACAAAACAATCCTGTCAAAAATTGGGCAAAAATGCCAAGTGCCATGGCATATGATTTTTAATTCCAGTGACTCCAGAGGCTAAGGCAGGAAGATTACAAGTTAACGACAAGCCTAGGGAATTTAGAATCTGTCTGAAGAGCACAAATAAGAATCTGGCTTAATAGCACAATTGCCTAGCATGCATGAAGTTCAATTTGAGTTCAAACTCTAGTACCATATATCCTAGTACCATATACCCTAGTACCATATACTCTAGTACCATATACCCTAGTACCATATGCCCTAGTACCATATGCCCTAGTACCATATACTCTAGTACCATATACTCTAGTACCATATACTCTAGTACCATATACCCTAGTACCATATACTCTAGTAACATATACTGTAGTACCATATGCTCTAGTACCATATATCCTAGTACCATATGCCCTAGTACTGTGTACTCTAGTGCCATATACCCTAGTACCATATACGCTATAACATATATTCTAGTACCATATACTCTAGTGCCATATACCCTGGTGCCATATACTCTAGTACCATATGCTCTAGTACCATATACTATATATGAGACGGTTAAATGTCAAGGCAGTGAGAAGTAGGGTCATTTGGTGACCATAAAAAATTCAAAAGGAATTGGCTTGGGGTCATATGTTCATCATGCTCAGTAAGCTTTTAGTAAGTGTCAGCATTCATTTTAAACTCACATTTTGTTATTCTTTAAAATGTACCTGTATCTTAAGGAGTCTGAAGATTTATTCTTTGGTTTTTCTCTTATGTCATAAAGACTCTGCTTCTGCTTTAGCTATGTACCTGTATCTTAAGGAGTCTGAAGATTTATTCTTTGGTTTTTCTCTTATGTCATAAAGACTCTGCTTCTGCTTTAGCTTCCCTGTTATTGAGACACAGTCTCTTATACCTGCAAGTTAAAAGAGGAGAGGTATATGTGGTTTGTGGCTTTCGGATATACTTAGCTGACTCCAAGGCAGAAACTAGAGAGTAGAAGGGAATGGCATAAGAACATGAGCTCAATCTCTGCACACCAGCAAGTAGAGAAAGAAGCCAGGAGCTGGGGAGGAGAATGCAATTTCTCAGGTGACCAGGCCCACCTCCTAACAGCACATTGAGTGGGTGGACTCAGGCCTGAGTATCTTGCTCTACAATTCAATCCATTCCAAATGCATGAGGGTTTGGAGGGACAACTTAGATCTAAGTCATAACAGCTTCAATTAACAGAGATGAATAATTAAACTAGGTTTTATTTTCCCTTTTTCTAAAATAGGGAGACTTAGAACAATGATTTCAATAGTATATTAGATTTTCTGATGTTTACCTTTAGTGATAAAATATTTATTAGATTTTCAACATCAGTAAATAATTTAATGATTTTTCCTAGTTTGTATAAGTTGGTGAGTGCAAACCTTTTAGAAGTGAGTGGCAAAACTGTGATGCAAAACCCAAACTTATTTACAGCAACGTAAAACTGAAATTATACTGAGGTTTTAGTTTAGAAAAAAATAATTCATACTTAATATTTTTTGTCTTACAAGAAAAAAAAATACACATGCTATAGTTTGGCTACTACTAGTATAGACCATGAATTTTTAGTAGATTTTTAAAAATTCTTATAATTTTAGCTAAAAATGAAACTACGTATATACCTAATTTTAAGTTTTAATAATAATTCTGTTTGGAGCAACACAATTGCTTGCAGACTTTTTAACAAAGTTTTCCTTTTTAATTTAGATGAATGATATAAATAATTGTCCATTGAAACATTTATAATAGTAAAAAGACTTAATTGGCACAAAAACTAATGAACAATAAAATATAGCAAAATGTTTAAATTGAAGAAATATCTAAAATAAAAAAATAAATACCTAAAACAAATAGATATAACTACAAGAAGTTATATCTATATAAGCAAAATTGGATTTTGCTTTCAATCATATATACAAAGAAAGAGGAAAAGAGATAAGCTGAATCTCAATTAGTGTATAAAATGAACTTTATAAAAAGCATGCAGTTCTTGTGTGGTTTGATACAATGGAACATTATGATAAGATGTATTTGGGTATACATACAGTATAGTTTGCATAAATATACTGCCTATTTCTACTGGTCTTTTGAAGGGAGCAGTTAATGGTTACAATTATTTTCCTTTTTAGTCTTCTTATTACTTTTTCTTTTAAATTTCTTATAATGTTCTGGTTTTTTCTTTGAAAATTCTTACATGTTTATATCTGGTAACATAAACAACTAATTTGAAGTTAACATCACACCATATAGCAACCATTATTGTATTCCTCTTACTTTGTTTAGTGAAACTTTGTGTCATTTCTAATGCTGGTTCTATTACCATTTTGTATTCTTTAAAAAAAAAAAACAAGCCAAGTAGTGTCATAATTTCCTGCAGGGAAGGACTGAGCTGGTGAAAACCATTTGACCAGGATATCCATCTCTTTCCTGGGATGCAATGACATCTTGATTCTAGGAAGTAGAGTAATATACAAAATTTGTCATAAAAGACATTGGAGTTTTTATCTCTGAAACAATGTACTCAAGGTAACAAATTTATAGAGAACAAAGCATGATTTTGGCTCAGTTTTACAAGTTTCTGTGCATAGTCGTTTGGCTCTTTTCCTAGGGCCTGGAGTAGCACATCAAGGTCTGGGAATGCAGAGGAACAAAATCACTGCCTTGCAGCCGGGAAGCAACCCAAGCAAAACCCTGCAGGCCCGTTCCAGGGCACCGTCAGCAACTTAAAGACCTTCCAGTGGATTCTGTATCTGGAAGGCTCCACCATTCCAGCAGTGCCGGGACGAGAACCAAGCCTCTGATACATGGACCCTTGGGAATGCTTATGAGCTAAACTCTAGCAGGAATGAAAGGATTTCTTTGATGGAGACCATAGGTCAAGTGGAGACCGCATGAATCACATCAGCCTTCTGCTGTAGAAGAAAATGCCTAGCAATCGTAACACTGAAAGGGATTTTGATAATGGCTTAGTAAGCTTGCTCTCTGTGCAAAATACTCATTATTAATTTTATGGTTCATTATACAAGCATTTTGGAAAAAATGAAATAAAATCTTTGAATTATACCTCTCACATTCTTATTTTTTAATTTTCCATTTGGGCCTGATGAATTAGTTTGTATTTCTTCTGGAAGATAAGTTTTAATGTTTATTTTAAGATGCCGTGTGAGTGCTAAGGGTGTAAATTAATGGTACAATACATACCTAACATGCATAAAGCCCTGAGTTTGAATCCCAGCAATAAATAAAAAAAAATTATAGCTGACTTCAAAATATTTTCAAAAGTTTTGCAACACACTCATTGAGAGATGAAAATCTACCTAGTTGAATGAAATTTTAATTGTTTTAATATGAACAAATGTATTTGCTATTTTAAGTTTAAATATGCATACAGAATTATCAGTGGATATAAAATCTTGTTCTTATATTCACATAGACAACCTATATTTTTGCTATTTATTTCAGAGTATTATTAGGATTACCCTTTTATTTTGCTTTCAACAACCATTTTGCTTTCCACAAGATATTTGAGGCATCCATCCATTTTCATCAATTTTTAAATGTATTTAGTATAGGCTATTCAGGGTCTCACAACACAGATTAGACTCCTAGTGATCCTCCTGTTTGCAGCCTCCCAAGCACTGGGATTACAGGCACACACCACCACACCCAGTCTTAGTCGCTGTCTCAGTACACCCTGGGGGTGGGGTCCGCAAGCAACACCAAGTATCAAACATTTTCATCAAGGTAGAAAATAAATATAGACATTAGTAAGAACAAAAAGCATTTTTAAAAGTAAAAACAATACAGAAGCAACGGTTTTTACTGTTTGAATATTAAAAAAAAATTGCTAAGACAAACCACCTCTGATTATATATTAGTCACCATGAACTCATCTGTCAAGTTCTGTAATCCCTTGCACAGCATCTCAGAGAAAACCTTAAATGCATAACAGATTTATATGAAAATCAAAAATAAAATCAGACATTTAAAATTTATGGCCTATGTGTGTACCAAAATTCTTCATACTTATTCTCCTAAACTTGGCAGATTTCTTGTAGACAACTTGCTAAGCCTCTGGGGCTCACCTAACATCCAATGACTGTATCTTTGAGAAACATCCTAGGAAGAAAATCTCAATCTGAAGACAAAGGGCATTCATGGCAGACATTATCATTTAGCAACTGAGAAGAACCCATACATGGAAAAATCTAGGTTCCTTCTTCTCTTACATAAATTTCAATAAGTAGAAGAATGCAAGAAAGCAATTACATTTTACCTCAGTAAGAGCCATTCAACATCCTCCTATTCCCCCATGTTCTAGGCTACACACAAGCAGACATATTTAACCAGCTTGCCTTATTTCTTTCTTTCCCTTCCTCCCTTCCTTCCTTCCTTCCCTCCCTCCTTCCCTCCCTCCCTCCCTCCCTCCCTCCCTCCCTCCCTTCCTTCCTTCCTTCCTTCCTTCCTTCTTTCTTTCCTTCCTTCCCTCCTTCATCTGTCTTCCCTCCCTTATCCTGCCTGCACATAGACACATACACATCAAATGACAAACCAAAACTTCAATTTTCTTTGTTGCCATCACTTTAGTAAATTACAGATAAACAATAACTACCATTGTCTAGCCATTCAAATACTATCAAAATTGTTATCATTTATAGAAAGAAGAGGCTTTGCTTTACTTGTTTTTACTCCAAATTTTGTTGGTTTGGTGTGAAATCTTTTCCCACTTTAAACAGGGGAGTTGTTTGCTAAAGAATTCTGCAGCTAGGGAATTCTACTGCACCTCATTCTAAGGATGCTTTCCAAACATGTATCATTTATAAAGATTAAAACATCACAAGCCAACCACAATGGGACCCAGTCATTTCACTGAACTAATTCATTGAGGTTACTTAATCGTATATTATAAAAAATAAAATGTGTCATTCTGCAACCACTTTTCCCCTTCTCATAGCTGCAAGGCATTTAAGGAATCTAAGATCATAACATAATGCATCCTATGGTAATGTATACATAAGAGAATAATTTCTAGTGCTCTCAGGGCATACTATTATCACCACTGGCCCTCTGTGAACTCAGTTGCAAGCACGTTTCAGGAGGCTCTGAATTCGTGTCATAGGTCTTTTCCCTTCTTACCTCATTCTAAGTAATCTCAATACCATCATTTTAACGGACCTTTACTTTATGCCTAACAATTCTTCCTCCTCTGAATTAGGAAAACAAAGAGAATATAACTCATTTTTATGATACCGAAAAATAATTTAAGTGTCTATAAAATGCATGTAGGACTCCAGAGTCAACTACAGCAAAATGGAGCAAGAAGCTACCCATAATTTTTGAGCTTAATTTTTTATTTCCCAGTGCAGTTTTCTGAGAGAACTTGGTAATATCTTGTTTAAAGGATGTCAGAAGTTATCCCTTGCTTTCCTTCTAAGTACCACGGCAAATAAATTCTGTCACATAAGAAAATGTTCCAGGGAAGTATTTCATGCAACAGGAGAGCTATAGTTCCCCAGTCTGCTAACTTTGCAAGATGTTGGCCCTAAAGCTGGGTGGATCCTACCCTCTGTATCTTGCACAGGACACTGGCACAGCCTGTCATGAACCATAGGCCCTCTTTTACTTACTTTTTCATTGCCAGAACAAAATATCAGTACCCTAAAGTTAAAGGAGGAAACGTTTATTGTAGCTTACCGATTACAGCAGTTTCAGTTATTGTTGGCTGCCTTCAAGGCAGAGCAGCATGGAAGAGGGGCATGAGTGAGGAGAAACAGTCCAAGGCATGGAAGGCAGAAAGCAGCAAGATTTCCTTCTTCCTCTTTTTATTCCATCCAGGGTACTAGCTTACTGGCTGTTTGTCACCACATCCAAGTTGGCCTTCTCAGTTCATAAAGTCTATCAGATACACTCCGAACTCTGCTAAACCAAACTGTGCTAGTGCAAATCACAAAACTACAATCCAGTCATTCTCAGAAGCCCTTCCTATGAGTACATGAGGCTTTGGGGTGACACCTAGTGATAAACCACAACAGGCCCCAATGCTGGGTGTCGTCTTGCTACAAGAGCCAAGTCTTTTCCCCTTCTACAGATAGAATGTGCAGGTTCTGAGCCCTGATTGTGTGCCATGTTTTCTCAGGATTCATTAGCCACTGAGAAGAACCTATACACGGAGAAATCTAGGGTTCCTTCTTCTCTTCCATAAAGTAATAAGAGTGTATTGCTTTATAAGTAACAGAAGTATAATAATGTTCAGAACAGTGAAATATTTTGCCAGAAAGCATGCCACAGTAAACATCAAAGACACAATCTGAATCTATGACATTCTGTAGGAAAACATAATAGATGAATTTGTTCACTTGTTAGAGTGAAATTAATTATTAATTTTTAAAAGAAAATAAAAACAATTTAAAGATTAGAAACAATACAGAATTTCACTAAACAAGACAATAGGAAGATGGTTGTTATGTTGTATGCTGTTGTTTTCATATTAGTTGTTCAGATTACCAGACACAAGTATGAAAATTTAGTCAAAAAGTTAAAAAGAAGAAAAAAGAATTTCAGCATTAACTTTCTTTCAGTAAACCAGTAGGAATGAGGAGTACAATTATTCAAGCTGAATTTTGTAAATAAATCCAAGACTCTTTCTGCTATAACAAATTGCTTTAGGACAATAAAAATGACCTAACAAGAAACACTTAATATTTTAAACATATGTTCTACCATCACCATTTTTCTTACAATAGATTATAATAGATTTTCCCCATCTGTTATAATTTGATTTAATTCCTTACAACCTTGGATATCCTTTAAGCTCCAAAAACATACGTTTGAACAAAATTTCTTTGGGAACAAGAAATTCTCTTTGCTATTAAAGGCTTTTGATTGTAGTAAAATATATGCTCTATGACAGCAGGAATTTTGTCAGTGGTATCTAGCAAAATAATTCTCAGTATTTAGAAAGGAGCTTAGCATATAGTAACTGGAGAGTTAACTTTTGTTGAAAAGATGAGTACTTAACAGAGATCTGGATTATAAAAGATGATGCCAATTTTTGATTGGGTGCTAGTCAGAGTGTATCATAAGCAAGCAGCCTCTCATTCCATACTGCCAATGCCATGGGATTTAAATTTTGTGACAATGAAGAGAAACTCACTTCAAATTTTGCTGCAGAAAACAAAACAATAAAAGGGAGGACAGAAGGATGATCCAGAATGAGTGTCAGGCCACACAACACTGTGGACTATGACAGCTGGTTGGGTATGTGCAAACCCAGAATCTGAGGACAGCAATAAGCTTGAAAATTCTGTCAGATTCTCAGAGAAAAATCACACGTGTATAGTACCCATAACAGGTGCTCTTCAGGGTCCCTCAGGGTGCAAAATGGTAAGGTACTGCTGCCCAATGCGTCTGATTTTGTGGTGTGCTCTTGAAAGTAACTGCTTAAGAAAACTGGTATGGGAAATTAATTAAGCCTGAGAACATCTACAGCTAACTGCCATAAGCATGATGTGTGTAAATTCATCTCAGACGCCCCAAACTTGGATGTATAAGCTTGCCGCACAATGCTTCCCTTGCCTGTTTTTGCTTACAAATACATTAAAGCTGATGCAAGCAAATAGGTCACTTCTGGAGCCCATAATAAAAACAGAAACAAGTGACAAACCAGAGTAACTTGTTTACATTGCTGTATGGTAGGCTGAACAAAGCTCAGATTACCATCTAGGAAACAAAGTACCATAAGTACGGTTGAATAAAAGTCCTGATCACATTAAATTCTCTCATCACAGGACTTCTCTGCATTAGGGAATATAAGGATGGATAGTCACATCGGTTAGCAGAACTCATTACAGAAATACTAAATTATGCATTGCGGAGCTACTTCAGAATGCAGAGGGACATTACATTGCCTGATGAAACCTGAATTCTGTCTGGGGCTGTGCTTATATTACGGGTATTCCTTTCCTTGATCCTTCATGAATATAATAAGTACACTGGTCAGAGGTCAAATGAAGGGTTTAATTAATGTCTTTTTCTTTTTCTCCTCTTTTCCCTCCTTTTTTCTTCTTAATAGCATTATAAAAATAATATATGCACATTTTAAAAAGATTAAAATGGTACAAAGGGCATAAAATTAAAGATCCACCACCCACCAGCTATTTCTGATAGTATTTTAACATTATCAATGTCTTTTTGTATAGTTAAAACATGAGAAGAACCTTAAAAATCCTGTGCTTAATGTATTTATTCAGAAATAAAAGAAGCTACAACATCCAGAAAATAGAAACAGAATAGTATATAAAAAAAGAAAAATCTAAAAGCATTATAGAATCATTGATAATTAAAAAAACATAAGGTAAATTTTAAAAGCTCAAGATATGGATAAGAGAGTTGGAAAAAAAAACCTAGAAAGTAGGCCAAAAGAAAATTATGAAATATCCTTTTAAAAAAAAAAAAAAGAAAACTAATAGATATTTCTAGGATGCTGAATAAAAAAGTAGTGGATTTCAAAAGTAAAGAAAATAGAATATAAACTTCAAAGATATAATTAATTCAATATAATGTCATCCACTGCATAATAATGTTTAAGTCAATGAAGGACTACACAGACAGATACATGGACAGATGATTGATGTAGACAGACAGACAGGACCTATGGCATATATTTAATGAAATTCAACAGCTTAAGAATCCCACTAAAAATGAATCAAAATAAACTATGATTACAACTGATCAAAAATGTCGAACGTGTTTGAATTCATGAGTTTATAACAATAGCAAAATATTTACTTCTTCTCCTATAGAGATGGGTGGAAATTGCTTATAAATTGTTTCTACTGTTTTAGAAATTGGTAAATTAAGAGAAAATGTCAAGAACTATTTTACTATTTTTGAAGTTTATCATATATTAAGAATGTTAATAGCAAAACTCTTCATATAATTTTTGTATTCTAATAAATGAGGAACAAATTATAAAGTATGTTTACTATCACTTTATAATTTGTGAGAAATCAAATTACATAATAAAATTATAAATTGCAAGAAATGATGGTTACACTGTCTTATAATAAAACTCAAGATAATTAGATTCTCTTGAACTTTAGTGTACACGTTTCTGAAATATAAAGTTGAAAACATAAAATATTTATTTGATCAGGATCCTGAATCTAACTAAAATTCTACAAGTACCATGGAAGACAGGGAAAAGTGTGAAATGGCACCATGAGAATACAATCATGAAAATACAGCTGTAAAGAACTCTGTAAGTCAGACTTGCAGCTTCTTCCAGACAGGATTTTCAGAGGAGCCAAGGAAGTCAGCAGACTTGCCCATTGCAATAGATACAATGTGCAACTCTGGATCTCAATCTCAAAAGGCAAATACTTAACAAACCAAGCAATCAAGGGAATTTTAATTGTACGTATTAGCTAATGTTAAAAATGCATTCCACACAGTTACATACATACAAGGTTTTCATTAGATGATGTCACTCTTAAATTTTCTTATGATGTTAGAAGCTTGTTATGTCTTACATCATGCTTAATTTTCAGTTGCTCCAGTGTGTTTAAATTAACAAGAGAATTCAACCAATTGTTTTTTGATAGTACAATGATACTTCTGTCATCTAGCAAAGAGTCTCAATTTCTGTGTATAAGGAATCACAGTAAAATATTACATGATTTATATAACATCCAAATTTATAAGCATTTCATGTGTGTTTTAGGGAGGAGGAGAAAGATATTAGTCTCTTGTATACGTTGCTTTATACAATTTATTGTATTGCTACTCCATATTTTTCAAAGATCAAAGGTATTCATAACATATATGAAAAATATATACGTAAAGTATCTTTACTTATTTCTGTGTGAATACATTCCCCAATGAAAAAGCAACAGTAAGAGTAAGGATCTGTGGAAAAATATTGTTAGTGGTTTCATGATTTATTTGAAAAGGTTTTCAAAAAGAATACATTTTTACTTCTTGAGGTATAGAAATGATCTGATGATCAATATTTTAAAATGATGCAATAACTAACATGCATTTAGAAATGACCTGCGATGGGTAGTACAGTGGACAGTGGCACACATGAGAATGGAAGGCAATGAGGTGATAACTGGTGAGTCTGGGTAATGATTGCATGAAGGTTAGTTGTACACATCTTTGCAGTTTTGCATGTTTAAAATTTTCCCTATTAACAGGTTATTAAAAGAGAAAATGGAACAAAGGAAAAGCTCAATAAATCTCATGACGATTTTTTTTCCTGCTCATTTTGTTTTATTAACATAAATTCATATGGATTTTAGATGCAAAGGCAATAGCTATCATATTTTTTCATCTGTCTTCTATTTGCCTCAGGACTATATTATGACCTGCTTGATCACGCTTGCAGCATTTGGGAGGGAAGGACCCAAACTGTCCCAAGATTGTTTAATTTATACACAGTTATTTCATTGTTTTCCTGACTTTTCTTCTCCAGGCTGATTCTATTGTATGATCGTCTCCCTTATTTTGTCAACTACCATTTCTTTGATAATTTGATACTTGATCCATAAATTATATTTCCCTTTATTCCTGTTAGCACGAGTTGCCAGGATGCATTTTATAAGAAATTTCTGTAGTTCCCTGAAAATGTGTGCAGTGATTAGACTGTTAACCTGCAACTTTTCAAACTTCACAACTAAAATAACTAAATTTCCATTTGATGATAGATTTTTTCATACTGGAAAGGATTAGATACTGTTCCCAAGCAGGATCACCGTGTGCTCAGTATACCCCTGATATGTTTTCTATTTACTCTGGCTCCAAGCACTGTGCATCTAACTTCCTTACACATCTTTCACTACATGTCTTGACTTTCATCTGGAGATAATGAATCAAGTTCATTCCCTGTAAGCAGTGTAGTGCTCTGATTTACTGTGTTACTCTCTGAGCTTTCGGTTACCTCTACTCACCTGTGGGCCTCAAAATAGTCAAGGTTAAAGTTCAGAAATAATTCAAACGTTCTCCATTGCACCTCATTCTGAGTTATGTGATGAAATCCTGCACCACCCCTCTGCACTGGCTGCTTACAAATTATCCTTGTTTACATCACATTGGTGCTGTGTATGCCACCTGCATATTCATGGGGTAAGTCAAGTTCTCACTGTACAGGAGTTCTCAGTAGACTGCTTGAGCATCCTTAAGACACGGTAGGTGACCTGCCCTGGTAAATTGTTGAAAAGAGGACAATGGAGCCAGGAGGTGTGGATCCTTGAGGACCAGCTTGGATACTAGTAGTTTTAATTACTTGTTGCTGAGATAAAATACCTGGCACCCAGGGGTTTCAGTCTATAATCAGCTGGCTCCAAGGCATCAAAGCATGGCCGAGAACACTTACATTGTGAAGAATATAACCAGCAACTAGCAGGGTTCAAAATTCTTTCTGTGTCTTATATATTGCATCTATACTGTAGGGATTAGGGCAGAGCCAAACCAATGTACTGATTCAGGAATCACACACCCTTAATCCCGGCATCACATACTGTATGTTCTGCCACCTCCGAAAAAGCCTAAGACTGCACAAAGTTTTGGGGTGACATCTAGACATAAACCATGACACTAGTTGCCACAGACTCATCTAACAGTCCTGCTTTAAGAAATTTGCCTTTTTCTACCTTTGTATTTATTTCTTGGTAAGAAACTATCCCAAAATATAAAGGGTTAAAACAACAATTTGTTACTTGTCATCTTTCTGTAGAGCTTAAATAGGAAATCTTGCTTTTGCTCTGACAGTGTTAACTGAACTACTTCATGTGATGGAGGCATGTGGAGACCCAGTTGGGGCTAAATGGCCCAGGAAGTCCTCTGTCACATATGTGGAAGCTGATGATTGTTACTGTCTTGTCATGTGTGTAAGGAGTCACACAGAACCCCAGAACCGGAGGAGAGAACTCCAAGCATGTGAAGGCAGATCTACCACATTGTATTGGCCAAAATAAACTATAGCTCATTATGTTCTGAAATAAAATCTAAAAGGTTGAAAGACCTATATATTTAAGTAAACACACTAGGCTGGGGAGGTAACTCAGGAATCTAAGAACCTGGCTGGAAAGTACATGGACCCAGGTTCAATCCCCAGTGCCACGTGCCATGCCAGCCCCAGAACCCCAGTGAATGATGCTGGGCGTCGTGGCATGTGCCTGTAACCCCAGCGTTGGGGTGGCTGAGACAGGAAGATCTCTACAAGTCCAAGCTGTATAGTGGGACTGTACCAGATAAATAAATAAATATTTAAAGTAGAAACACTGAGTCTGCTGGAGAATAGAATAGGTAGTACTCTTGAAATCTTAGGTATAGCTGAGGCATTTCCAAACAAAGCTCCAGTTGCACAAGGGATAACATCAAGAATAAATGGGATTATAGCAAGTTAAAAACATTTAGGTAGCAAAAGAGACAACCAACAGAAATGAGATAAAACCTTTTCAAAGTGAAGAAAATGTTGCCAGCTATTCCTCAGATGGCAGACTAACATGTAGAATACACAAACAATTCAAAAAAGTTAGACCCCAACATGAAAGACTCATCAAATCTGTAGATTTGATGCCACATGCCTGGAATCCTAGCACTCAGGAAGCTGAAGCAGAAGGATCTCTGTGAGTTTAAGTTCAGCTGGAACTACATAGTAAAACTTTATCTCAAAAAGATAATAAATGAATAAAAAAAATAAATAACCCAATAAAAAATGGGCAACTGAAATGAATAGACACTTCTCAGCAAAGAAATGCAAATAGCCAATAAATACATGAAGAATGTGCAGCATCTCTGGTCGTTACAGAAGTGCAAATTAAAACACTGAGATTTCATCTTACTCCAGAAAGAATGAAAATCATAAAGATGTTAACCAATACCAAATGCTGCAGGGAAAAAGGAACCATTGTACATTATTGGTGGGGGTGTAAAGTACTCCGGCATTGAAATCAGTATGGAGATTCCTCAGAAATCTCAAAATAGAAATTCTATTCAATCCAGGTAAGTATCTTTCTAAAAGAGTTAACACATATGGCAGTGATACATGTATACCTGTGTTTTTAGGAGCACAATTCATACTACCTAATATTGGGAACTGCCCTTGTGCTGATCAAAGGATGGAGAGAGAAAATGTGGTGTATTTTTTTTTGAAGGAGTACTACTCCGCTTTAAGAAGGATAAATCTGAGTCATTCATGGGAAAAGGGAAGCATTTCGATATCTTAATATAAAGTGAAATAAATAAGACATGTAAACTTAATTATTGCATAGTTCATCTCATATAAGAAACTTAAAGTTCCTCATTTAATAATCTGAAGAGGAAAATAAAGGATAGGTAGTATGAAAGAGGAGGACAGATCTCTTGTAAATTGGTATGGGACCAAGACATAGAGGACAAAGTAAGAGAAAAGAGGGGAAGGGAAATCAAAAAAGAATTGAGTTTTACATACATTACGAACTTCCCTTGATGAGTGCCATATTTATGTACATGTACTAATGAATGTTTTAAAAAATAAATCAAATAAATCACAAGGCCAGTCCAGAATCATGCAGTGGGAAGCAAGCTGTATGACTTTGAGGCAACATAGATTTATTTAAGTTGCATTTATCATTAATGCTCCACCTGCCTTTCCCTGGTTTACCAGTTGATCCCTTAGGGCAAGCTTGCACCCAATAGAACAGAAGGGAGCTGGAAAGGTGGAGTCTAAGTGCTTCTCAGGTGGTTCTAATGAATGTGAGGCTAGAAACCTCCTCAAAGAGTGCTGGGCAAGGAGGGATAATTTCAACTTTGTGCACATACAGTAGGGGAAAAGGTATGATATACTGTGTGAGTGTTTTGTTTTTTTGTTCTCACTGTTTATAGTCAGTGAAAGTATTGACAGAAAACTGACCAATAAGGCTGCCAGAGCAGATGGTTTCACCCAGTGTTTTCCATGTGAGGTAGGCTTTTCATCAAAAAGTCAGGAAGTGATACCACCCAATGATTTTGTCTTTGAATCTATAATATTAGATTATATTAATATTTTATATATAAACATATATATATGTATATAATGATTTTTCTTGTAAATACATGACCACCTGTCACTTCTAGATACTTTTCCATATAGTATTTCTAATGACGAAACTGCAGGTACCCTATATAACATGAAGCAATCATAATAATCACAGTATATAGACTCGAGCATCAATCTGCCTCTTCCTGACCCTCTCCGTGTGCTGCTGTTCCAAGGTCAGAATGACTGTGCGTGTGTTCTCTGATCATCAAGGAAGAGAATTCCTTTCTGGTTGAGCTCAGGCCTGTCCCTGACTGTAACAACAGCTGATAATTTCTTACACCCAAAATTTAACCAATGTCTTCCCTACTCTTATTTTTCCATTGAAACAAAAGTGTTAGGGAGCCTTAATTTAGGCATAGAGTCAGGACATGACCTAGGCCTTGTTTCAGTCTCTGGACTCACATTATTATTCACTGTGTACCCTTTTAATGAACCATTCTGAAATAGAAGCCACGCTGGACCGATTTTTTGCCTGTATTTTTCCCCATTTATTTAGGATTTACCTCACATGCTAATGCTAGCATCTCTATTCACAGACAAGAACCTCTAATCTTGCCAGTTTTCCGCCTGAGTCACAGGCCCTAAAGGTCACACCCTATCTGCCAATGTACATTGTTCTACTTCACCTCCAGCACTGCTAGTACTGCTCAACACCACACCTGTGAAACAAGATAAAACACATTTTTTAATGCAACTTGTAAATTGATTCTTATTTCCTTACGGCCACAGCTTTAAGTCTTGAATTTAATTTCCAGAAAGACTCTTTGTGTTGTCTTTATTAGTCTGTGAAAATTATATAATCTGCTACATTTCCATTCTTCCCCTGGGTACCAGGAAGCTTAAAGCAAAATTAACATTCAACCATAATTAACACATCAGCCAAGGAGTCTGCTATGTGCTTTCTCTTCTTTTTACATTTCTTTTGAGTTTTTTTAAACTTCTAATTTTATGTTTAGGTTTATTACAAGACACAATCCAATTCAAAATGTGCACATTATAATTATAAATCGAATTTTAAAATCTTTGGGAAAGTTGTATCTGCACAAGACACTTTCTAAATCTCCAGTTCAGACTTTGTTGATGGCCACCAGATCTAAGATAAGTCCGAAATTTGGCAATCTCTTCATCCATCTGGATACTCAGAGCTCCTCAGCTGGCATACATTGCTTTTTAATCAGAAGTTGCCCACTCACCACATCTGGGAGGGTTACCAGTGCTGTCCTGGGGATTCTCAAACAAGTCAGACTTCAAGATCATCCATCAGATCCTGGTGTAACATTTGTTTCTTTGTTTTTCAGGAGTGTGGACCATGTCAGTGAACATCAATAATATGGAGGCAAGGGTACAGCTGAGTATGAAATGCTAAATATATCCTCCTCTCATTTTCTGATCAACTTAAGACTCTGGCATAGAAATATGGATGAAGTTGATCCACAGAAGTTGCTCACATACTGGCCCCAAAATCGTAGCATATAGGAAACCAGTTATAAGATAAGCTTGAATTCAAGTTGCCTGAAATGTAGCCCAGATAGTTTCTACTTAGTGAAGCAACTTCTGACACTTCTCTCACCTCTAAGCATATGTCTGATTCATGATATGAGTATTGAGGTATTAGTTAGTGACTACTATTTTCTTTTCCTAACTTTTCAAAGCAGTGTGCATGCCATTCTTTAATACATTGTACCTTTAAGGAGGCAGAAATTTATGTTCCTCTTTTCCATGTCTTTTATAGCACATTTGTATGTCTGGGAAAATGTTTTAGTAATAGTTACAGACTGTCTTGATTCTTTATTATTTCTTTTGTTGTTTTGATCCACTGGGTTTTGTTGAGGTTCTTAGAACTGAGCACAGAGCCTCAAATATGGTAAGCATCGGTGGCACTGCTGAGCTACATCCCCAGGTCGTTAAGGGCTTTTAAAAACTTTATTGAGAGCATGCTTTGCTTTCCAAAAGTTTTGAGCTTCCTATACAGGCTGTTCTCAGACTGTAACACTTGCAATCACTTTTTTTTTTTTTTTTTTTTTGGTGGAACTGTGGATTGAACTCAGGTCCTTGCGCTTGCCAGGGAAGCACTTATTCCAGTGAGCCATCTCCCTGGACCGTGCAATCAATTCTGATATATCTTCATGTAATTATGCTGGCCAAACATTTAGTTCCACTAGCTTTCAGTTGGATTGCTTTCCACCAAGAATAAACAAAGGAACAAACAAAAATCATGTTATGACAGAAGTATTCCTCTGTGGAAATCCACTTCTATGGATTCAAAATGAATGATTGATACCAAGAATTTGAAATAAATCATATTAATATAGGCTTTCTGGACCTTATTTAGAAACACCTTATTTCACTGATGCCCTGACCAATAGAGGAGAGGGAACTGGATTCCAGGCCTGCAAAAGTACCTTGAAGGTGGTGTCATTTGTCTGACTCATAGGCCAATGTTTTTCTAACTCCGAAACGGTCTTGAGGTTCCACGAGAGCTCATAGCAGAACTGGATCATGCTTCGGGGAACAGCAGAAGCAGTGGAACCCTTGTTTTATGGCCTGATGTTAGAGTGCTCAGCAGCATCTGCCTTCCACTGGGAATGATGCCCATCGTAGACATGGCAGAGAGTGAAGGCAGAGCAAAGCCGAACAGTATCTTCCGATGCAGTGTCGCTGGCTCGGCATACTCTGTTTTCATGAAGGAGTATCTTACACCTTGATGAGTGTTTCTCTTTGAGTCTTTGCATCTTCCCAGCGAGCCTGTTTTATTACTGAGGGGTGAGAGGGAATCTTTTCTCTGGCAAAGCTGAAGCTGACTTACCACAAAACAACAGCATTTCATCAGTCTTTGGAGAAATAAACAAGTACTCACTACAGTTGGCCCGTGCTGCTCTCGCATAGCGCAAGAAATTTATGGCAGTCCTGATGCAAGAGTTGGCAGGTTGCTTTTGCTTCTGCAGGAAGGGCAGGGCTAATCCACACAGCATCTTTGTGTTGATTAAACATTCCAAGATAAACCAAGTGAGAGACTGAGTTATGTGTAGGGGGAATTTCTATGAGGCAAGAGAAGAAATCTGCTGAAATAAAGTAGATGGAAATTGGCATTTCATTTATAGTCAGATCTTTATGTATGTGACTTTGTCCTCTAAAGCAAGCCTCCTCCAAATTATTATTTTTAACAGATAAAGATAATTGCCCTTTCTTGGCCTAAGATGCCATGTGAATACTACAAATAGAGTTTTCCACAATAGATGCTTTTATGACTTAGTTCAAATAGAACTAATCAAGTCTCACTAAAATGTTTCAGTATGCAGAGCATCCACTTTTGGCTGTTACATAAGCACTGGCTTCACGGTGCTCACAACCCACCATGACTATCAGTTTCCTAAGGCTGATGCAATGAATGACCTCGAACTCCCTAGTTTGAAACATCAAACATGTATTTTATGTTCTGTAGGCCAGTGGTCCAGAACTTTTGTTGGCAAAGGCTCTAGGAGGCAGTCTTCTCCTTGGATCTTTCAACTTGCTGTGTCTGTGGCATTCCTGATGCTGTGGCTTCATGATTCCAACCTTTGCCTCCAAAGTCACATTGCCTCCTCCTCCTGGCTGTGTGCCCTTCCTAGGGACAATTGATCAGGGCCCATGTGAGTGAGATGGTTTCCTGGTATTGTCCTTCATTAAGCTACATCTGCAAAGACCATTTTTAAAGAATAAATTCATAGTCACAGGTTTTGAGGATGAGGGCACAGGCATATCTTTTCAGGAGGATGCACCATTCAATTTACTGTAGTGAATATTGTGTCACTAGATCAATTGAAATGTGGATTTAGGTGACTGCTTGATTGGTAATGTTTCTGCTTATTGTTTGGGTAAAAAGTGACATGCAGTATCTGAGTTGGAACAGACTCTGAAAATGCAGACCGTGAGCCAGGTAAAATGCACATGGAATGAGCCAGCTTGAGGATATGCCTGGAAAACAGTTCATAAGAAAGAAAAGTATATGAAACATCAGTAAGCTTCTAGGTAAGTACTTCCCATCAGCTGTCCGTGGGAATGGGAAAGTCAATTAGCACACCAGAGAAATGGAGGTAGGGAGTGAAAAAAAGAGGGCTGTGTCATGGAAGCAGGAAACCTGTTTCCAAGTAATATGTTTTTCTGAGGGATATTTTAGATTACGCTGGCTAAAAGGTGGTTGCACTATGGGCCGACCATTATGTATCTGATCCCTCAGTTACTTGTCTCTTATTACTGGGATAAAATAACCTGATATACTAAATTAAGGGAGGAAAGCTTTATTTAGCTTAGTTTGTGGAGGTTTTAGTCCACATTCAAATGACTCCAAGGCAGCATAGCACATGGCAGAGCGTAGCAGTTTATGGGTGCCCAAAACAGCAAAGAGCAAAGGAAAGAGCAGCTGTAGCAGCGCGCAAGCCTCTCCACCCTCCTTACACTACATTCAAGCATCTGCTCCAGGACAAGGGTAACACTCACACACATAATCCCAGCAAAGAATCATGAACTAATCACAAATTCTAGAAGCCTGCACCAATGACTGCATGAAGCACTGGTGTGACAACTAGACACAAACCATAATACCTGGGGCTCACCAGCTTCTTCCCCAAGAACCATGTACCCCAACATTACTTTAGCACAGGATTTGACCCCAGAAGAAAGGAGAGAAAATGAATGTTAGCAACCATAGTGATGGTAGAAATTTTCTCTAAGGATACTCCTCTACCTCCCTGGAGAATTTTTTTTTTCTATATCTTTTTTTTTTTTTTAACTAAATACAAGATCTCTTTTCCAGTAATATGTCTGCTGAGTTTATAGGTTCAACATGAAACATTCTCTAGAGAATTGCTTTCAAGGTCTTCAAACTTCAACTCACCTGATATTTTATTGAACTTATCAAAGAATGTTTTCCTTCCTTCCTTCCTTCTTTCCTTCCTTCCTTTCTGTCTTTCTTTTCTTTTTTCTTTTCTTTCTTTCTTCTCCTCCTCCTCTTTCTTCTCCTCCACCCGTTCCCCTTCCTCTTCTTCTTCCTCCTCCTCTTTTGTGTTTTTACCATACCGGGTATATAATTCAGGACCTTGTGCATGCCAGACAAACACATATTATACTGAGCTATCTCCCCAGACCTTTGAAGCATGTGTTTTGCATTTGTCTTTGAGTCCAAACCATGTATTATGCCCTATCTTTATTGGTATAATACAATTGAAATCTTCCATACTCAGCACCGAGTTTAACACTCAAACATTACTTGCTTAAAGAAGTATGGTCCAGGTGTCTTGAGTATCACATACAGGAATATTTGCTCAGCTACCTTTCAGATATTCTTGCTTAAGGGTGAAAGCCGATGTTGTAGAAATAAATTTTGCAAATGTGCCCTTGAAAATTGTCACATGTCTTTCTTGGGTCTCTCTTCACCTATAAAGATCCTCTATATGAAAGAGGCAGAAATGTGGACTGGTATCTTCCTCCCACTTTGTTTTTCTTTACCATGGATCTTCCTTTATGCTGTTGTGGCTTCTGATCAAAGGATCCAGATAATCAGAGTTGTGCAGACATTCAAGTTGAGCACAACAGGGAGATAGAACTTGTATATGATAGTGCAGTAGCAGATTTACCTTCCTATTGGAAATGACATTTCTGGGGACATGTGGAAAGCTAGGACAGCAACTGGAGGCCCAAATCAGGAAGGAGTAGGGTGATACTATACTTCTGAAGTTTGTGTCTCAGAATACAATGCTTGTCTCATAATGGTAAAGACTATACTTGTTGAAAAGGGATTTGACTTGTTAAAATAAACATTAATTTCTAGTTATCAAATTGGCAGGATCCCACATCCCTCAACACAGCCCATATGAAAATACTTTTAGGTACCTTAAACATACATAATGAGATGACACAAACCCAAGTGCCTCTGCAGAGCCAGATCTCCATGGTGAAAGCAGATAAATCATTTGCCAACTAAAGGATTATGTCAAATGCCATCCAGTATTAAAGTGGAGAACAAGAAACTGATATGCAGGTATACATCTCTCCAGGGACATTCCACCAAGACATCTTGGTCATAGTCAGATGGTCTGGGTGTATGTTACTTAAATTCTTCTAGTTTCTGTGGAAGTGGTCCAGGTTGTGCTGAATTTGGGTTCTTTAGTATACATAATATGTAATTTTGTGCATAAAAAATGTTAAGGCGTTACTTTGTTGCTTGCCAGTCATGTAATTCCTTTGAAAACACAAGTAGAAAGTTCTTCCCCTCCAGCATTCGTGGTAGTGTCTGAGACTGGTAGGTGTAGGGTAAGATGGGCCAGCAGGCTAGGATATAGGATGTAGTAGGGCTACATCCAGGTAGGGCTGTGAAGCACCCAGAAGGCACAATAGGGGCTCAAAGGCAGATGAATGTGTGAGGCTCCCAGTAAACTCAGGCTAAATAAGATGCAATTTTGCCAACTGAACCCAGTCATGGAGTTTGTGAGCCCCACCATCAATCTGGACTGCATGAGATCCAGATAGGAAGTGACTCTGCCTGAAACACTGGCTTCCTAAACCTGGATAATACTGAAGTCCAAGCTAAATTGAACTCAAGAGGAAAAGATGATCTCCCTAAGTAGGTCCTAGAAGAGATAATGGTGAAAACATTTCAGGACAAAGCCATGTGGATGGTGGAGAAGTACTATTAGGTAGGGGTCCCTTTCAGAGCAGTAAGGACAGAAGCAGAGAGGTGAAGAGTAGCTGATATAAGTAAACATGCAATGAAAGACCCTTTCTATGAGCATTTTTTAAAGAAACACTCCCCAGTCACCATATTTGTATTAAGCAAGAAAATATCCCACCACAGTTTAAATAAAGACCCACCACTTAAGCAGACTTCATTGTATATATTACTGTGATCCCAAATTTACCCACATTCTGATTATCTCCAGATGGCTTGTAAAGTCCATTTAACAGGCATTTCAAAATAATGCTGCTAACTCTGAACAGACAAATTATAGACACACTTAATGCAAACTGGACTAGATATAAATGTACAGGCAAAACAAAACAAGACTTGCCCTAAAGAGTTTAAGGCAATGAAATTATTTGAAACACCATGACATATAAAATGGTAAGGAAAAGTAAATTAAGCTTTTGTTTTAACCTAATGAAGTTCTGCTTCTCTGTTCATCATTTTTAAATATGCTTGCCTCAAAGAAGAGTTTTTAATTAACTTAATTTTAACTCAATTACCATCTTATTAAAAATAAGCTTCACAGCTTTTAAGTTCCAAATAAAATTTCATCAATATACTAAGCTTGATATCATCCATCAATTTAGCTGCACAAAAATCTTAATATGAATCACTGGAAAGTTTACTCCTGGGTAAAATGAAACCCTTGCTGTTGTGAATTTCTTGTCATCCACAAAGTGGACATTAGAAAGTGTGTACCCTAAAATGAAAACCAATGACTGCATCCCAATACTATGAGTAGTGGCTGTTTGAAAAGTAAATTGTCACAGTAGACTGTGTTAAATTCACAGCTTTGAATTTTCTAAAACCAATGAAATATTTACATTAAGCAGGTAAATTTTATGGTGTGTGAATTATATCCCCATAAAGCTTTTGTTAGAGAAAGAAATTGAAGTCCTAATTTAAAACCAGACAGTGTTATTAAGTAGCTACAATGCATACAGTCATTATTAAAAACTCATTTGTTTTGAATTACCAACCATTCTAATATTAACTCAATAGAAGTTTATGTAGCATCCAAAGGACCTTTTCAGAAGGACTCGCCTTTCCATTTGCTTGCTAATTTTAACATGACCTCAGATATTTGGGTTTCCAGCCCTATGATGCTAAATAATTTCTGTGAGGATTAGAAGATTATAAAGGATAATATTTGGTTAACTAGGATTCCTAGAATCAACGCATATTTGTGAATCTCATTTATATTTTGTGTTTCCGTATTAAGAATTTATTCTCTCTTGAGAATATAATGAAAATAAAATGGACCAAAAGCATACTCTTCACATTTATTAGCAAATCTTTAATTTATCTTCAGATTGCTAGTAAATAAAATATTAATGGGGCCAGGGAGATGACTCAGGGGAATAAATGCTTCCCTGGCAAGTATAATCCCTGGTTGCATCAAAAAAAATGATAAATAAATTTAAAAAATAAAATATTTAACATAAATTTATAATATTCAACCTCTTTCATCCTCTAAGAATGACATCTTCTATCTAGTACTTACCAGGCACAAGCATCTTTAGTATACTAAGGAGAGCTCAGCAAATTCAAGATAACTTCTCATGCTATTGAAGAAATTTTCAGTTTAAATAGTCTCAGGGAAAATAATTCAGTAGAGTACAACTATTGGGAAGAATAATGAAAGAATTACATGTAGAGAAATAATTCAGTAATACAGAAATAATATCAGTAGAACCTCAATACTAGGATAGCAGAATTGTCTAAATAGTGATCGTTATTTTGGATTTGTGAACCAGGAATTGAACAGGCACTTAATCCTCTGAGTTATGTTCCCAGGCCTAAACAGTCATTTTTTCAATAAAGTATAGTTGAATGTGGATTTAAATCATTCTCTAAGAGTTAAAGTCAAACAAAAAGAGGGGCGATAAAAAACAAGTAGTGCCTTTCCTCCCTCCAATCTGTGTGGACCTGGTAAAAATCAGTAAGACAAGAAGCTCTCCTCCTCCTGCACTTTCCTACATATCAGCAAAAGTAGTGCTGATGGAAGCTTCATTTGAGATAATCTCCTTTAGTCTTCATGAGGCACTTGCAAAATATTTCAATTTTATTTCCTTCGTACTTCAGAATACAGCAGCTATTTAATTAAAGAGCATTTAGGCAATTTAATTCATTTCCAACAGAAGTAAAAAGTTCCTTCCTACTAGAAGAGAACATAGTGAGGCTTCCATGGTGGAGAATAGAGTGATACATGGTAACTACATAAATCTTAACTAAATAGATTTCCCCTCAGTAAACTTTTCCATTTGAAAGATTTTTTTGGAAAGATGACTTCTTAAAATATTGAATATCCACATCCATTATAACAAGGCCTATTTATTCAATGTATTCCTGCTTTTCAATAAATACAGTAGAAACTATGAAATTCACTCACTGCTATGGTGCATTTAGATACTTGTGTGCGTAAGAATTAAACTATGAGCCACCACAGAAGATAATTTCACCTCTTCTGCACAAATGATGTTCATTTGACCTTAAAGAGACAGTATTTGGTCTTTACTTTTTGAAGATCTAAGATTTCTAAGAGGAGACCCATATTCTGGAAAGTGAGAGCAAACCATGGCTTTCTTGACTCGATGTCTTATACCAAGGTTATCCCTCAAGGTTTTATTGGGATGGAAGTGAGCTACTAGGAGTGATCAAGTGCAATTAATACACTCCAATTAATAGTACAGTATTTTCTTTCAACAGTTGCAAGTAAGGATCCCAAGAGAATTTTCCGCTAAGTCAGAGTTTGATTTTATTGTACAGTGCTTCTTCATTAATTAAAGAAACTCATCAAGCATACACTTATCTGCTCCTGGTGGTCAACATCTGGGCCCTCCAGCTCACAACACTCCAAGTATCTGTCCATTTCAGGAAGTGAGTCAGAGTTTCCATCAAGAATGATCCAGACAGCTGCCCTGGAAACAAAGAAGCAGTAGCTCTAAGGCACTTTATTCAATACAATTTGAATATTGTCATGGGTTGTGTCTAAATATCTCCCCACTGTCTCAGGCAGTCATGGGGTGGGCTTTCAGAATTTATGATTGGCTCATGGTCCAGTGCTGGGATTATGAATTGAGTGCTGCAACAGCCCTAGGGTGGATAGCCTGCATACAATATAAAGGAGGGACATTATTTCTTAATTATTAAAACTGAAGCAGTAAATCTTCTGGAGGAGAAAGTAGGTAGAAATCTTAAGAACACAGGCATAGGTAGAGAGTTTATGAACAAAAGTCAAACTGCTTGGAAAATACTTCGAAGAACAACAAGTAGGATCTCGTCTTTTATAAAAGTTCCTGCACATCAAGAGAAATCACCAACCAAGTCAGATAAGAATTTGAAGGAGGGACAAAGCATTACACTCTTCTCTTGCTGATTTTTCTGTTTTCAACCATCATGAATGGTTGCCCTCTGCCATGCCACTGTGCCTTGTAGCCAGGTAATTATGGGCTTAAACCTCCCCAAACTGTGAGCTAAACAAACCTTTCCTTCCTTCATTTTGGTCATCAAATATTTTGTCCCAGCAAGGAGAGAAAAGTCACCAAGGTAAACATGAAGCTCATTTTAGGAAGAATAGGATGGATTATACCGCAGAAAAAGTAGCTTCAAATGTTCAGTGAGATACCATAGCATAAAGTTATTTCTCATCCATCCTCAATCAGGCATGAGTCAGAACAACTTTCCTTTCGCACTGCATTAATCCCATGGTCCTCCCATGTCAACTTGTGTCCGAGGTCACAAGTTCAGGTGAGGAGAGAATTTAAGAATTATGCCGCAGCAATTAGCTAATGCAGCCTGGAAGTCAGCAATGGCATAGCCACATGCATCTCATTGATTGTTTCGGTTACTGTTCCCTTATTGCTGCAACAAATACCTGACACTTAAAATGAAGGAAGGAAAGGTTTATTTAGTTCACAGTCAGTAGAGGTTTCAATCCATACTCAGCTGGCTATAAGGCAGCACCCTTTCATAGAGGTGGCAAAGAGCTAAAGGGTGTGGCAGCAGCTCAGACAGCTAGCTAGCCTCTCTCCCCTCCTTCACTGTAATGCAAATGACCTGCCCCAGCACAAGTGCAGCATCCACACTCACAATTATCAATCAGAAACTCCAGAAGCTGCCCTGTGAACTGCATGAGGCTTTGGGGAGACACCTATATGCAAATTATAACATTGGTTCAATAGATCTCATGCCACGCTAAGCATGGAGGGGGCAGAAAAATGAGATCACACCAAGTGCTCAAGAGAGGAGAACTTGTAATATTGGGGAGGGCCCAGGGAGATGGGTCAG